>ML321967.1:598-31443 GCA_005239505.1 Nicotiana paniculata | reverse complement strand
TATATATATATATATATATATATATATATATATATATATATATATATATATATATTCTAGGTTTTCTTAGAGATTCTTTCCCAAAATTGATGTCTACCATGACATACTTAATCCTCTATTGTGATTATAGAGGTTCTTCTACCATTTTGGCTTATATGCTACATGTTATACTAGAGATAACACTTTATTATCATGAAGAAAGTGTGTGGTGCTCTGGACAAATTGAGTGTACTAACTAGGAAAGAACATTGTCATGATCCAAAATTCCACCACAGGCGTCGTGATGGTACTTAGTCTCTAAGTTTAGGTAAACCGATCACAATTACATTTTGAGCCTTTTTTTTAAACATATAATTTAATACAAGTGTCGAAACCAAAAGCGGAAACAAATATAACAACCTCCCAAAACTGGTAATACTGAGTCACGAACTCTAACTGAATATATGCAATGATCTCAAGGATCAAATATGCAATACTGTTTGAATAAGAGTTGACACTACAATAAAATGGAAATACTCCAAGGGACTGCGACGACCAAACAGCTCTACCTTGAATCCTTGTGATCAACACACTAACTCTGCTCGAGTTCGATATCTCCAATACCTGGCTCTGCACAAAGATGTGAAAAAGTGTAGCATGAGTACACAACAGTCTGTATCCAGTAAGTATCAAGACTAACCTCGGTGCGGTACTGACGAGGTACAGTCAAGACACTCACTAGTCAAATAGCCTGTCCAATAAAGCAATATACAATAGTACTGGAAAACAACTAGTACTGATAGCAACAAAATCAACCAGTGATATAAACAGCAAGGAAACAAGGACACCATAATTATTTCTCAAACGAATAAGGAACAAAAGTTTAACCCATTAATCAAGTCCTTCAAATATAAGTCTTTCACATATAATTCTTTCGAATAAATACCTTTCGAATATACTTCTTTCAAATAAATATCCTTCGAATATAAAATTATTTCAAATAAATATCTTTCGCATATGGTTCATTCAAATACATATCTTTCAAATATACTTCTTCCAAATAAATGTATTTCGAATATAAATTCTTTCAAATAAAAGTCACTCTGTGACACCTCATTTCATAATCGTAAAACACGGTTCTCAACCCACTTTCATATTTTCGTAACATGGGTCTCAGTCAACTTTCATTATTTCTCAGCACCTCGTGCCCATATTTCTATCAAAATCGCACGGACAACTCACGTGCCAATAATAAAATTATTATATTTTCTCGGCACCTCGTACCCGCATTTCATATCACATCTGCACGGACATTTTACGTTCCAATAACAAAATCATTATATTTCCCTAGCACCTCGTTCCCACATTTCGTATCACATCTTCACGGACAATTCATGTGCCAATAACATAATCCGCCCGGCAATAGACACATGCTCACAATTTCAACATAGATCAGACTACTATCAAGTTTACTGAGAAACAAGACAAGTTGCACAAGATATACAAATAAACACAAAGAAAATCACAACATCACATGAAAATCACCAGCACAATAACCCCACATCATTGCATATCATCCCTGATAGTAGCCACCCCTATCTCTCATATAGCCACCCTTATCACTCCTGCAATAGCCTCCCTTACCCCTCCGCCCTGAAAATATCAATAGATACCCTTATCACTCCTATAATCACCCTTATAACTCCTATAATAGCCTTCGTTATCACTCCGTTTAGTAGCCTCCCTTATCACTCCGCCCAGACAATTTTCCAACACACATAACAATGGTGTAATGCTACCCTTATGCCCGCATAATGTCAACAATGAAATGCCACCCTTATACGTCGCATAACAATAACCCAAATCACAAAATAATTCACACAAAATATTATCACAACAGCACAACATAATCAACTCGTATTTACAAATTGCTCGTAGGACACAACATTTTCAAAGGTACAACGAAATCAATTAATTTCACAACAGATAGCCCACTGCTCAATACAATGTATATAAAATCTCAAAAACAACAACAAGAATGGAAAAGTAACTCAACAAGAACAATGTCTTCTTTAATCCATATTCTTGGTAAATAGATTAATACCTATTTTCAAATTTAATTAATTAATTATTTGCTGATGAAATATCCTTATTGAAATTAATTCCACTATATGGCATCTCAACAGAACATGGAATCACATAAAGTCAAGTGACAATCACACCAAATTATTATATAAAAGCAAACTCGGCAAACAAGGAATGGGGCATGACAAATAAAAGATTTAATAAGTACCAATAATTTCCAATTTAATATATAAAGGTGTCTACAAATTTTAGCATATATAATATGCACATATAAACCAAGTACGTACTCGTCATCTTGCACACGGATTTTAATTACACAATTTTCGCATAAGACTCAATGTCTAAGGAGTAATTCCTTCACTCAAGGTTAAGCAAGATACTTACCTTTTTGAAGTTAGGCCGATATTCTAAAATAGATTTCTTGCGTGAAATGACCTCCGGACTACTCAAATCTATCCAAATAAATTATATAACTTCATTAAAATTCATCAGAAATAATTCCGGATAATAAAACGTCGACTTAAAATTTTACATTAAAAAGTCAATCTGAAAGTCAACGCGGGGCCCACTTCTCGAAACCCAACAGAATTTTTACGAAATTCGAAGATCCATTCCGATACGAGTTCAACCATACCAATTTTATCAAATTTCGATAACGAATCGACTTCCAAATCCTCAAATTAAGGTATAGAAAATTTCTACCATTTTCAACCCATTTCACTAATTTCATGATAAAAATAACAATAGATTCATGTATTTAACCAAATCGAGTTAGGAATTCTTACCCCCAATATTTTCCTTGAAAAACTCTCAAAAAATCGCCTCACCCGAGCTTTCTTTGTCCAAAAATGGAAGAATGAGATGAAGTCTCATTTTTTTTGATTTTATTCTGCTGCCCAGAGGTTTGCTTTTCGCGCTCGCGACAATCCTCTCGTGTTCGCAGTGAAACACTTCCTCAACAGCCATTTCCAAACTCTTTCCAGACAGCCTCTAGTATAAGGTCATAATATTTTGTAAAAAACGTCAAATAACAAATGGTTTGACTTTCTGAAAGCTAGACATCAAGTGCTACAACATTCATGTTTTGATCATCTCCCAATTCCTTATAGATTGCGCGATATAAGCTTCCAAAAATCAGCCTTGTGCAGTAGAAATTTCTTCTTCGCGATTTCCAAACTCTTCCGAGACAGCCTGTAATGTATTGATCATACCTTTTTTACACAACTCCTAGTTCCAAAAAAGGTTGATTTTTTGAAAAACTAGACACAAAGGTCTACAACTTTAATTTTTGGATCATCTCCAAATTCGTTATATATTGCAAGATATAAGCGTCCAAAGTCGATCGACGGAAAATAGGAATTCCTTCTACGCGAACGCAAGAGACTCTTCGCAAACGCGAAGAACAAAATCCCAGAAGCCAAATCCTTCTTCGCGAACGCGAGAGGATCCTCGCGAACGCGAAGAACAAAACCGGACATCAGAAAACCAACATCTAAAGTGGCCCAAAATGATTCAATAACACCCGAAACACACCCGAGGCCCCCGGAACCCCAATCAAATATACCTATAAGTCCTAAAACATGATACGAACTTAGTTGAGGCTTCAGTCACATCAAACAACACTGAAACTACGAATCATACCTCGAATGAAACTTATGTGTCTATGAAATTTCCAAATTCTATAACTTGTGCCGAAATATATCAAATCAATCCGGAATGACTCCAAATTTTGCACAGGAGTCATAAATGATATAACAAAGCTATTCAAATTTCCGAAATCAAAATCCGACCCCGTTATCAACAAATCAACCTTCAGCCAAACTTATAAATATTTTAAAACTTCAATTTTTCTAATTTACGCCGAAATGCGTCAAACTATTCTACGGACTTCCAAATCCAAATTCGGACATATACCTAACTCGGAAATCACCACACAAAGCTATTGTAAATCATCGAAGTTCCATTCCAGAGTTGTCTGCTGAAAAGTCAAATTCCGGTCAACTCTTTTTATTTAAGCTTCAAACATAAGAATTATTCTTTTAATTTAATCCCGAATCATCCAAAAACCAAACTCGACCATACACACAAGTTATAATACACATCACAAAGCTTTTTTGGACCTTAATGTAACGACCCGACCAGTTGTTTTAGGAGTTTTATCCCCATTCTCCATTTATGCCTCTCTTTGTGTTATTCTGTTGTATTATGATATGTCGGGTTAGTTGGTTCGGGTCCAGAGTGAATTGAGACACTTAGTCTCTTTATTAGAAGCTTAAGTTGGAAAAGTCAACCGAATATTGACTTATGTGTAAACGATCTTGGATTTGAATTTTGATGGTTCTGTTAGCTCTGTTAGGTGATTTTGGACTTAGGAGCGCGTCAAGAATGTGATTTGGAGGTCTTTAGTGAAATTAGGCTTGAATTGGCGAAAGTTGAAAATTTGGCGATTTTGGTCGGCAGTGAAAATTTGATATCGGGGTCAGAATGGATTTTCGGAAGTTGTAGTAGGTTCATGGTGTCATTTTTGATGTGTGTGTAAAATTTGATGTCATTCGGACGAGGTTTGATAGGTTTCGGTGTTGTTTGCGGTATTTGGAAGTTTAGAAGTTCATTAGGTTTGAATCCGTGTGTAATTCGTGTTTTTATGTTATTTGAGGTGGTTTGAGGATTCGACTAAGTTCGTATGATTTTTTGGGACTTGATGGTATGTTTGGTTGAGGTCCCGGGGGCCTCAGGTGAGTTTCGAGTGGTTAACGGACTTGGTTTTTGGTTGGAAATATGGCTGAAGTTGCTGATATCTGATATTGGATTTTTCTGGTTTCCTTGTGCGCGATCGCATGGGTTCATTCATGACCGAGTAAGATTATTTGGGGGCAGGGGCGAGTTTGTTCTACGTGATCGTAGAGATAAGATCGCGATCGCGTAGGTGCGCGAAGCTGTGTATCACGAACGCATGGCTGAGGTCGCGTTCGCATAGAAGGATTTGGAGCGTTAGAGGAGTGAAGGAATTTCTCTACGTGATCGCGTGGATATGGACACGTTCGCGTAGGTTTGAGAGGCAGTGATCCGCCATCGCGAATGCTTGGTCGGAAGGAGCCCCTCTGGAGTCTGTACACACCTCCGGTGAGCGCAGGTACCTATTGAGTGCGAGTGCCGAGTGCTGAATGATTATGAGGCATGAGTGATTGTGAGGTTGGAGTGATTGGGAGGACTGAGAGATATTTTTCCCGATGGGTGGTATACGATTTCATCATTTGTGCTCATATCTTCTTTGAGTCCTTGTTTGAGAACTGTTGAAAGAAATTTTTAATTGATTTTACTTGAACTTGATTTAGAAAATGGATTTGACTTAAACTCTGGTTGTAAAGCATGCCGTATTTACTTAATTTTGTGATATGAATTATACTTGCTTCTCAGCCTTTATTTACTGTTGTTACTTACTGAGTTGGTGTACTCACGTTACTCCCTGCACCTTGTGTGCAGATCCAGGCATTTATGGCCACGGTAGCGGCTGCTGATATTTCTGTAGCTGATCATTGGAGATAGCAAGGTAGTTCCCAGGCGATCGCAGCCCTGATTTCTTCTTCCCTATCTTCCCTTTAGTTGTATTTTGGATTTTCCCAAACTATGTTAGTCTTGTTGTTATTTGACCAATTTGTAGTAGTTGCTCATGACTCATTAACACCTTGATGTTTGGGGCTTTTCTTTCCGCATTTCTTGTTTTTGAGTTAAACTCTTGCTTCTTTAACGAATTCTGTTATACAAAAGGTCTTTTGGCATATCGTTTGAATGAACTATTGTAGTGTTGTGGAAGTCGGCTGGCCTAGTATCATCGATAGGCGCCATCACGACCGGTGTGAGTTTAGGGTTCTACCAGTATGTATCAGAGCCTAGATTACATAGGTCTCACGAGTCATGAGCGGGTTTAGTAGAGTCTTGCGGATCGGTATGGAGACGTCCGTACTTATCTTTGAGAGGCTTCGGAACCCTTAGGAAAATCTCATATTCTTGAATTCTTGTCATGCGAATCTGTTGATTCTGGTAACTAAACTTCTGTTGTTTCATTCTCTAACAGATGGTGAGGAATCCCACTACCAGCCAAAAGGATCAGCCACCAGTTCCACCAGCCAGGGCCGCGATAGGCCAAGACCGCGGTCGAGGCCGTGGTAGGGGTAGAGGTGCATCCCGCACAGCAGCCGGGGCAGTACCTGCAGACCCCCTGAGTTTGTCCAAATCAGGACCAAGTCCCCGTGGTAGATGTTCCAGCGGGACCTACTCAGGCACCGCCTATGCCTATTGTGATTCTTGGCCTTCAGGAGGACCTAGCTCATATTATGTCAGTGTGTTCTGGCCTTGCTCAGGAGGTCACTATTTTGACGGCCACAACCACTTCCCAAGCCGGGGGAGGCACCCAGACTCCTGCCACCCGCACACCCGAGCAGGTTGTTTAGGGACTCTAGACACCGGGGGCACCACCAGCCCAGCCGGTTGCAGCTGCTCAAGAATATGTGGTTCCTGCTATGCTTGAGGATGAGCAGCGTAGACTGGAGAGGTTTGGGAGACTCCAGCCTCCATCTTTCAGTTGTGCTCCTCATAGGGGTCAATTCCAACACGGAAGAGGCCGTCCATTCAGGCATGTCAAGCGGCCCGCCCAGTTCAGCGTGGTGCATCATTGGGTAATAGTTCTCACAGTTATCATCAAGTCCACCCATCACTCAGTTCCCTCCAAGCCCAGAGTTCGTCCCGTGCTCCATCCGTTCAGGGCTCTTCTATGCCAGGTTCTTCTACCAGTCATCCCGGTGCTTGGAGCCCCCTTTAGTCCCATCACCGGCACCAGGGAGTTGTTTGTGGGGAGTTTGGGAATATGTGGAGACATCGTCCTCGTCTTCATGGAGGTCCATCTTAGCAGAGAGGTAGGCCTTCGACTTCATCACCAGTTACTTCATCTCCCACCTAGTCAGCTCGTGGTGGCGGTCAGTCAGCTAGGGGTCGCCCTAGAGGGGAAGGCCAGTTATGTGGTGGTCAGGCCCGTTTCTATGCACTCCTTGCTAGACCATATGCCATTGATAGTTTCATCTGTTCATGTATCTACTCCTGTGGGCGATACTGTTGTTTTGGACCGCATATATCGGTCATGTGTGGTGACTATTGGGGGTCTGGAGACCCGAGTTGACCTTTTGCTGCTCAGTATGGTTGACTTCGATGTTATATTGGGTATGTATTGGTTATATCCATGTCATGCTGTTCTAGATTGTCACGCTAATACCGTGACATTGGCGATGCCGGGATTTTCGAGGGTTGAGTGGAGAGGTTTTGTAGACTATGTTCCTAGTAGGGTGATTTCATATTTGAAGGCTCGGCGTATGGTTGAGAAGGGTTGTCTATCCTATTTGGCTTTTGTGAGGGATGTTAGTGCAGAGACTCCTACCATTTATTATATTCCGGTGGTATGTGATTTTTTGGATGTGTTTCCTGCAGATATGTCGAGCATGCCACTTGACAAGGATATTGACTTTAGTATCAATTAGGTGTCGGGCATTCAACCCATTTCTATTCCACTGTATCGTATGGCACCGGCGGAGTTGAAGGAGTTGAAAGAACAGCTTCAGGAACTCCTTGATAAGGGGTTTATTCGGCCTAGTGTGTCACCTTGGGATGCACTGGTTCTGTTTGTGAAGAAGAAGGATGGTTCCATGAGTATATGCATTGATTACATGTAATTGAACAAGGTCACAGTTAAGAACAAGTATCCTTTGCCTCGTATTAATGATCAATTTGACCAGCTTCAGAGAGCGAGGGTGTTCACCAAGATTGATTTGAGGTCCGGGTATCACCAGCTGAAGAATTGGGATTCGAATATTCTCAAGACAGATTTCAGGACCCGATATGGCCATTATGAGTTCTTGGTGATGTCTTTTGGGCTGACCAATGCCCTAGCAGCGTTCATGCATTTGATGAACAGTGTATTCCGGCCCTATTTGGACTCATTCGTTATTGTGTTCATTGATGACATCCAGGTGTACTCTCGTAGCCACGAAGAGCATGCTCAGTATTTAAGGATTGTATTACAGAGATTGAAGGAGGAGAAACTTTATGCAAAGTTCTCCAAATGTGAGTTTTGTCTCGATTCAGTAGCATTCCTGGGGCACGTGGTGTCCAATAAGGTATTCAGGTAGATCTGAAGAAGATAGAGGCGGTGCAGAGTTGGCCTAGATTGTCCTCAACCACGGAGATTAGGAGATTTTTAGGTTTGGCGAGCTATTACCGTCGCTTTGTGGAGGGATTTTCATCTATTACATTGCCCTTGACCAAATTGACCCAAAAGGTTGCTCCATTCAGGTGGTCGGATGAGTGTGAGGAGAACTTTCAGAAGCTCAAGACGACTTTGACCACAACTCCAGTGTTAGTTCTGCCATCAGCTTCAGGTTCTTACACCGTGTATTATGATGCCTCGAGGATAGGTATTGGATGTGTTCTGATGCAGGAGGGTAGGGTGATTACCTATGCCTCTCTCCAGTTGAAGATTCATGAGAAGAACTATCATGTCCATGATCTTGCGTTAACAGACATTGTTCACACCTTGAAGATTTGGCGGTATTATTTGTAAAGGGTTCATTGTGATATTTATACTGATCACCGAAGTTTGCAGCATTTGTTTAAGCAGAAGGATCTTAATTTGCGTTAACGGAGATGGTTGGAGCTTCTTAAGGACTATGATATAACTATTTTGTACCATCTGGGAAGGCCAATGTGGTGGCCGATGCTTTGCATCTCCGGGCGGAGAGTTTGGGGAGCTTAGCATATTTCTCAGCAGCAGAGACACCCTTGGCATTGGATGTTCAAGCCTTAGTGTGCAAGTTTTTCAGGTTGGACATTTCGGAGCCGACTCGGGTATTGGCTTGTGTGGTCTCCAGGTCTTTTCTTTATGACCGTATCAGGGAGCGTCAGTATGATGACCCCCACCTGCTCGTTCTTCAGGGCAGGGTTCAGCAAGGTGATGCGAGGGATGTGACTATTGTTGATGACGGCGTGTTGAGGATGCAGGGCTGGATATGTGTGCCTAATGTAGATGGGCTTCGGGAGTTGATTCTTGACGAGGCCCACAGCTCGCAATATTCCATCCATCTGGGTGCCGCGAAGATGTACCAGGGTTTGAGATAGCACTATTGGTGGAGGCAAATGAAGAAGGATATAGTTGGGTTTGTGGCTCGGTGTCTCAAATGTCAGTAGGTTAATTATGAACATCAGAGACCGGGTGGCTTGCTTCAGAGATTAGAGATCCTGGAGTGGAAGTGGGAGCGGATCACCATGTACTTCATAGTTGGGCTCCCACGGACTTCGAGGAAGTTCGATGCTATTTGGGTTATTGTGGATCGGCTGACCAAGTCCGTGCACTTCATTCCAGTTGGTACTACTTACACTTTAGAGCGGTTGGATGAGATTTATATCTGAGAGATTGTTCGCCTTCATAGTTTCCTAGTTTCCATCATTTCAGATAGAGGTACTCAGTTTATATCGCAGTTTTGGAGGGCCGTGCAGCGAGAGTTGGGTACTCAGGTTGAGTTGAGCATAAATTTTCACTCTTAGATGGACGGACAGTCCAAGCGCACTATTCAGATACCGGAGGACATGTTACGTGCTTGTGTCATTGACTTTGGGGGTTCATGGGACTAGTTCTTGCCGCTCGTGGAGTTTGCATACAACAACAGTTATCAGTCGAGCATTCAGATGGCTCCGTATGAGGCTTTATATGGTAGGGGGTGTAGATCTACAGTAGGATGGTTTGAGTCGGGTGACGCTAGGCTCTTGGGTACAGACTTGGTCCAGGATGTATTAGACAAGGTGAAATTGTTTTAGGAGTGGCTTCACACGGCGTAGTCTAGGCAGAACAGCTACGCGGACAGGAAGGTCCGTGATGTTTAGGGGAGAAGGTTTGTCTAAAGCTATCACCCATGAAGGGTGTTATGAGGTTTGGGAATATGGGCAAGTTGAACCCCTGGTTCATTGGGCCTTTTGAGGTGCTTTAGAGGATAGGGGAGGTGTCTTATAAGCTTGCCTTGCCACCCAGCTTGTCGAGTGTGCATCCGCTATTTCATGTTTGCATGCTCCGGAAGTATGTTGGCAATCCGTCCCATGTTTTGGACTTTAGCACGGTTCAGTTGGAGGGTGTTATGAATTATGATATGGAGCCGGTGGCAATTTTGGATTGTCAGGTTCGAAAGTTGAGGTCAAAGGACATAGCTTATGTGAAGGTGCATTGGAGAGGTCAGCCTGTGGAGGAGGCCACTTGGGAGACCGAGCAGGAGATGTGGAGCAGATATCCACACCTATTTGAGACTCCAGGTATGTTTCTAGACCCGTTCGAGGGCGAACATTTGTTTAAAAAGGGGAGGATGTAACGACCCGGCCGGTCGTTTCGGGAGTTTTATCCCCGTTTCCCCCATTTATGCTTCTCTTTGTGTTATTCAACTATATTATGATATGCCGGGTTAGTTGGTTCGGGTCCGGAGTGGTTTCAGAGTGAATTGAGACATTTAGTCTCTTTATTAGAAGCTTAAGTTGGAAAAGTCAACTGGATATTGACTTATATGTAAGCGATCTCAGATTTGAATTTTTATGGTTCCGTTAGCTCCGTTAGGTGATTTTGGACTTAGGAGCGCGTCTGGAATGTGATTTGGAGGTCCGTAGTGGAATTAGGCTTGAATTGGCGAAAGTTGAAAATTTGGTGATTTTGGTCGGCAGTGGGAAATTTGATATCGGGGTTGGAATGGATTTTTGGAAGTTGGAGTAGGTTCGTGGTGTCATTTGTGACGTGTGTGTAAAATTTGAGGTCATTCACACGAGGTTTGATAGGTTTCAGTGTTGTTTGCAGAATTTGGAAGTTTAGAAGTTCATCAGGCTTGAATCTGTGTGTAATTCGTGTTTTTGGTGTTATTTGAGGTGGTTTGAGGATTCGACTAAGTTCGTATGATGTTTTAGGACTTGATGGTATGTTTGGTTGACATCTTAGGGGCCTCTAGTGAGTTTCGGGTGGTTAAAGTACTTGGTTTTTGATTGGCAATATGGCTGAAGTTGTTGATATCTGATGTTGGATTTTTCTGGTTTCCTTGTACGCGATCGCGTAAGCTTATTTCGGGGCAGGGGTGAGTTTGTTCTACGTGAGCACAGAGATAGGATCACGATCGTGTAGGTGTGTGAAGCTGTGCATCGCGAACGCGTGGCTGAGGTCGCGTTCACGTAGAATGATTTGGAGCGGTAGAGGAGTGAAGGAATTGCTCTACACGATCACATGGAGATGGACGCGTTCGCGTAGGTTTGGAAGGCAGTGATCCGCAATTGCGTGGGCAGTGTCGCGATCGCAAAGAGGAGAAGAGGCAACTAGGTGTCACGCGTTTGTTCTTCGCGATCGTGTGAGGTGAGACGTGACCGCGTAGGTTGGAGGAAGCTGTGGTACGCATTCGCGTGGAGTCTCCGCATTCACGTAAGGTAAGTTGGAGGCGCACTCTAGTTTGTGCTTCGCGATCGTGAGGCAATTTCTGCGATCACGATTAAGGAGAACTGGGAAGCAGATTTAAATGTTCAAAACGAGGGCTTGAGTTCATAACAGAAAAATTGATTTTAGAGCTCGGTGGGAGGCAATTGTTGAAGAGATTTTCACGCGGGTGTTTGGGTTAAGTGATTCTCACTCGGTTTTTGATGTTTATCTATGTCAATACCACACAAGAGGGGGGGCGGGTGATTTGTATGGTGACCAATTTTTGCATGCAGTAGTTATAGAAGTGCCGCGCCCCCTCTTTCCTCGCGGAGATCGGGTTTATGACACTCGATTGAGACAACTCTTTCCTTTTGGGAAAGGGGTTTGTGTTTTTTGAGGGTCGCCACCTAACAATTTTTAAAGGTGCGTTAGGACACCAAAGGGGTTCATTTACAACTACGTTGTTAACC
Source organism: Nicotiana paniculata (assembly GCA_005239505.1). Lineage (NCBI taxonomy): Eukaryota > Viridiplantae > Streptophyta > Magnoliopsida > Solanales > Solanaceae > Nicotiana > Nicotiana paniculata. The sequence continues at coordinate 19,434 of ML321967.1, read as the reverse complement.
AGAGGTAGGGTAAGGGCTTGAAATTATCCTAAGGGGAAGGTGTTAGGCACCCCTCAGGATCCACAAGTGTGGTTCCCGGCAAAACAACTTTTGTGAATTTGTACGGCTTAACAAACAAACAAATAAAGGCTCAAATAAGAGGGGATTTAAGTCTTAAGCATGTAGATGTTTGAAAATAGTAAAGAAGGTTAGATTTTGAAAGGATTACGATCTAAGCATAGAAAGGGTATCCTAGGTTTATAATAATATGGATCACATCAATGCAATACCCAGTAATCACTCCCCGAAGAGGGGCTACACGTGGTATTAGCGCACCGGTCATCATATCCATATTCTACCTTTCCCACCCCGTGAAGTTAATTAAAGCGCGTGTTGGTCACGAATTCTATTGCATGTTGTTACCCGTCCCTTCCTATTAGTCCCGGAGGAATTTATGACTCTTATCCTAAAGGGAGGTGCTAGGCAGACCCTCAGGTTTTAAAGGTAAAAATTCTAGGGCGACAGATAACAAACAGGTAGGACTGCACATAGGGGAAGAACATGGAAAGCAATTAAGGGGCTCAAGTATACCTCTACACATAGTACACATAAACAACATGACTCATACACAGTTAAGGTCCAAATTCAGGTTCAGATCCTAAGCATGGTATCTAAGTAATAACACAAAGACATATTTATTGCATAACTCAGAGAGGAAGTATTAATTAGGCTTGCCTACTGGTTTTAAACATGCAGACAGTTGAACACTAATCACAAAGGACAGTTCTGGTTTTATTTCTTTATGGATGATTACCTAAGACTTGCCTAGGTGTAAAATAACATGCATCACTTGTACAACTTTGTTAAAAGGGTTTCAGATTACCAATCCAAATATCATGTGATTTTAAGTGTGTACAAAGGACTGATTGGCAGTTTATCTAGAACATGAGACTGTTTCAGACATGTATATTTAAACTAGGTGTGATTTGAGTAAGTATGACCCTAAGGCATGATTTCTAATGCAACATGATAACTTAAACATGATTTTTTTAAATGAATGCAAGATCACAACATTAGGAACAACTTCAGGAATAGCACAGATGGCAGATTTTAATCGTTGTTTACCTAGAACAGGATCTCTACGTGTATAGCATGATTGCATATTTATTAACACATTTTGTTCTAAGGCATATGGAAAGAATCAAATGGTAAAAGTTTTTGTTGTTATTACTGATCCTATGAACAGGATTTCTAAGTGAAGGCAAGGAGTGATGACATACTGAAAGGAAAATAGTATATATGAGCCTAAGTAGCATATTATCTAATGCATGACATGTTGATTCCTAGACATGGCTGCTATTGTGCATAATGAAAATAAACCTCGAAACATGGTCTCTTCCCTTAATTATACTACAATACGCATATTTACCCCTCCCTTTTAGCTATCCATCCCCAAAGAGTTGTTTACAACATTTGTTACAGGCCATTTGCATGAATTACATAACTGAATAATGAAAAGAAGAAGTTATTCTATAGGGAGCCTATTGATAGGCCCAGAATCTCCAGAATGCCTCATTGCCATTCTATTCACAACCTTTCACATGATCCAGGTGTTTCGTAGTTCCCTAAGGATCTCAAGGGATCCCGAGAAGTGCTCGCACCCAGAGTCATAACCAAATTTGAGTAAGTGCAGTGTGGAATGGACAGCCTTTGTGTGTTAAAGTTCAGAGGGAGCTCAAGGGTCCCAAGGCAATGCTCACATAGAGGGGGCAGAATTAAGGGTCTAAGAGTAGAGTGAGAGTGCTTGATATAGTTTGAAAACTTTGGATAAGAAAACAGTTTTAGAAAAGAGACTTAATGGAAAAATAACAAAAGTTTAACTGGTGAAAACAATTTGAAAGAACATGAACACCTATTTCAGAACCAAGGCAAAGCCAGCATCACACAAAGGACCCAGAATGATCCAACAACCACAACAGGGGAAAGGGGGTTTGAGGGACACATAGGTGCAGAGTACTGAACATGTAACAGGTAGGAGCCTGCATAAACAATCAGAGATCCTAAGGGTTCATAGGATCAGCAGGGTATAGGATGAAACTAACATGGCAGTACCAACCAGTTTAAGACATTAGAAGATGCTCTAATCTAATGTATCAAAAAGAAGCATAGAGATTCACATAAAGACAGATTTGGAGTACACAAAGACATGCTAGATGGAATCCAAGATCCTAGCTACATGTTGAACAACATAATAGTAAGTAAAAGCAAATTAGAAACACAATGAACTGTGGCAGTAATAAAAACATGTTAGTTTGAGAACTGAAATATGAATTAGAACATACCAGTGAAATGAAGAAAGCAGTAACACCAACAAGAATTAGGAGATGCACAATAGTTAGCCTTGGCTTTGCAGCCGGTTAACTTAGAATAGTAGTAACTAGCACAGAAAAGAGAGAGAGAGAGCAGAGAGTTTTTAGTTGTGAAAGAGAGAGTTGAATAGATTAGTTCGTCTGTTTGTGCTAATGAGAGGTAATGTATATATAATTTGAAAACAGGTATCAAATAAGGTAGGAATCAAAGTTAACCCATAATTAAGGGATTGTGTATCAATCAATATAAAATCAGCATAGATATCCCTTAATTGAAGGGGTTAAGTTGAGACGGTAATATGCAGACAACAAATAAGGAAAGATACCATATGTGACTGCATATAACATTTAAGGAAATAATTTAGCACAATACAAGTATGGGACATGCAATTGAGACTAGGTTCATAATATTTCCATTAAGGAAATACATAAGAATCCATGTGACAACATAGTCGACCAAAATAAGGCAAGGTAATAGTTTAAAGGTTGAAAAATCAGTTAGGGAAATTATCACAAGAGAACAATAAGAGATATCAATTACAGAAAATTAGGGGTTTAAACAGAAGTAGTACTGATTAGGGGGAGATTATCAAAAATCCTTGTGGATACACGTAATAAACACACAATAGTCAAGTAAAAATCAGAGATTCAAGTAAAAGTCACATAGAATCAGGGATTCAATACTAGCACACAATAAATAATTAAAGGAATTAACAAACGAACATGATATAATAGGGAGAATCAGAAACCCTAATGATTATGGTAGCAAGAAATCAAAGTAGTAATAACTAGAGGAATTAAACAGGACGAACACAATATAAGCAGAAGAAACCAAATTAGAAACCCTAATGAGAAAAATAGGTCAAACCTCATAGAAACCTTAAGACATTCACGAGAAAGCAAGAGTTCATACAAATTAAACGAACATATCAGTCAAAAAAAGAGAGTCAGAATATAAGAACCTAGGGTTTTCATCATAATAAGTCAAACGAAAGGAAAACTTCAAATAAGTTGTTAAAACATAGTAGGAATCATAGAATGATACTAAAAATCAGAAGAAAAATCGTTTTGAAAAAGGGGTTATGAAACCCTAATTTTGAGATGAAGAAACGTTTAGAATCAGTAAAGTTTTTTAGAAGCAAACATATAAAAACTTCATAATATACACAGATCTATGACAGATCTAAAAGAATCGGGGAGTTTTAAGAGTTAGGGTTTCAAAGAGAACCCAGAAAGGATAAGGAAAAACCCCAAAAAATTACCGGTCTTAGCCGAAAGTAATAGATCTTACTAGAATGGTCGGAGATGGACGAAAAATGGCATGAAAGGCCATGGGTAGGAGTTGAACCGCTCCAAGTTCGTCTGAGGACCTCAGGGTAGTGTCAAACCGGCGTGGGGTGAAGTAGAGGCTAGGAGATGATTAGAGGCCATGACTTCCAGCGAGGGAGCTGGTCGGAAAAGGTGGACAGGGTCCATCGGAGAGGAGGGGAGATGAGAAAGTTCTAGAGAGAACCAGAGAGAAGGTGAGAGAGAATGAAAGACGGGGGAAATGAGAAAGGGGGGGGGGGTAGTCATTTACGAATTAATATGGTAAGTATTAATGTGGGCCGTTGATTTGAAATAATCAACGGCTCAAATCAAAGGGGAATGGGTCGGGTATATTTGTGAAGATTGGGATGGTTATTTGGGTTAGTTAAGTGGGTAAGGGGTCCGATTGGATTTAGGGTAGAATTTAAATAGAGAGTGGCTAACTATTAAATATCCAATTAAAATTAACTAAAATAATTTATAAAGTAGCTGATAATTGTAAAAAAATAAAATTGATGCTTAGTAAATTAAATTACAATGATTAATAAGTATTAAAAAATACAAACGACTAATTATTAGATAAAAATAGTATAAAACATATGATTAGGCTATAATTGCAAAGTTATTGTAATTATAGCCAAAGAGTGCCAATTTGGCTAATTTTGAAATAATTTGGTCTTAATAGGACCAGAAATAATACATTAAATCAAGAAATGCTTTTGAAATCATTTGTAATGCGATTTTGTAATTGATTATTAGAAATAAAAATACTGGATAAATTAAAAATAAATTAATAAAAATATGGGAAAATTATAGAAAAATACCAATTGCTATGAAAGTCTGATTTTGAAGGTATATATGCAAATTAAAGATAATTTGAGGAAAAATTGGGTATCAACAAGAAGGACCAGGTTCTTCTATGTGTTCCAACTCCTACAGTTTGCGGAATAATAAATGCGAAATTTAAAGAACACAACAATTTTACATGGAAAACACCTGGATCAAAAGGTGAAAAAACCATGACCTACTTCCCAGTAGTATTTTCCCAAGCTCTTCACTGAATCAATGAGCCAAACAACATTTACAAAATAAACTCTTTTGTAAACCTAAGGATTAACTCTAATCTCCTTGTGGCAAACTAGCATCTAACTATTTGCAACAAGCTTCAAATTAACTCTAACTTGAATACTCAGTACCTATTACAATTACTTCTAGATAAAGTTCAAAGATACACTTTGTAATCACCTACTACTAATAAACTAGACTAAAAGACAACAGATGGAACTGGTTCTTCTAGCTGATTTAAGTAGCTTCAGAATAGCACAGGAAATTCTCACATGAATTGCTTACAAAATTGCTTTGGTAATTCTGTTCTCAATTATTATTTTGCTTCTATGTTTGTTCGCACCTTTTCAATAAGAACACTTCACAATATATAGGATCAATATAAAATGAGATATACTAGAATTCGGGTGCAACTCCTCCTTGGTGGAAGAGTTCTAGTTGATCTCAACTTCCTAGGTCCTCTTCTATCTTGATTCTATCCTTAGTGAATAAAGGAGTCCATCTCCCTATCAATTTGCAACCTTTTCGATCAGGAGATATATTTTCAGATCATTGATTGTGTTTATCTTCTGTTTGTGATCACCTCACGTGCCATTAACTCTGCATGTCTATGTCTCCAGTGATGGACCTGGTTCAACTCTGAGTTCATTTGTCAATCTCCAAAACCATTCAGCTTCTTGATCCAACAAATTCCCCTTTTTTGATGATGACAAACTCCATTCTTAGGCATGTAATCACTTTAATCCAACATTGACACTTTTTATAGTATTAAGCATTTATCATAAAGAACCATGTTCATTAGGTTATAAATATCACAATTTTCAATATAGCACATCTTCCCCCTTTTAGCATCATCGAAAAGTAGCAAAGTGGTAGAATTACCAGATTTATAATAATTACTCATGGCCACTGAGGCAACTGCAAGTACAATTATGGATTAATCATCAATAGTAAACCAAGGATAGCAAAAAAAGAAATAAACGCAGTTACAGTCATGAGCAAAAGATAGCAAAAAAAAAATCACGAACTGGGTCATAGAGGGGTGAGGGACGGCACTGGACACCTAAGGCTGGGAAGGGGTGGAGGTTGGGTTCTTTGCTTGGAGAAGAGAGAGAATTTTTTCAAGAATCCCTTCATTCTTATCCTTTTCATTTGCCAGTTCAGCTCTGAGAGCATCCGCTCAGCCTCAACCTCTGTAAGGAGGGTCTTCAGGCGAAGGATTTCAGCATCCTTAACCCTACCTTCATGCACAAGCGCCCTGACCTTGCTATTCACAGGCGTTTTCCTTGATGAACCAGGTTCATCGTCAGGAACATTCACAACATAGTCGCATGTTAGAAGCGTGTTCTTCCCAAAATGGTCCTTGACAGTGGCCATTTCTGCTTTCTTCACGGGCACTTTGAAGTGAACGAGCATAGTCGTTAGGATGAACCCATATGGGATAGCATGAGCCTTGGAGCCATTTACCACCATGTCCATCAACTGAATAATGAAAGAGGGCAAGTTGATTTGCCTTCCACTATCCAGGCACTCCATGAGAGTTAAATCTATATAGTGTTCTATGTGCCTCCTCTCTTGCCTGGGCAGTATCCATTTATTGACAAACTCAAAAACTACTTTGTGTTGAGGTTTCATCTCGCTTTTGAACACAGCTCTTGGTTCCACTTCTTCAGCATTATCACTGAACCTCCTGGTGATTTGCAGTGCAGAAGGAAGGTCATCCAAGCCGGGCCACCTCTTCCTTGTATAATCATCATATCCCTCAGCGGGAATCCCAAGAATCTCACCCAGATCCTTGGAATCAAAGGAGATCTTAAGCCCCTTTACCTGACTGGAGACCCTGCCATCCTTGACCTCTGCATTTTCCATGAACTCGACAATCTCACTCCTGGCCAGCCTGCCATCTATTTGAAGGACCATGTCCTTCCAGCCTTGCACGTCCAGAGTGTCCACAAGGTAAATCATGTCGTATTCTTCAAGATCCTTCAGGAACCTTCCGTTCAGTATCGTGCGCTTCCCAAATTTTGTCAATTTGTCTGTCTCTCCACCAGACTCCTCTACTTCTTCACCACTCCACTCATCATCATCATCAAACTGAACCTTCTCTGATTTCTTTGTGGCCCTAGTTCTCCTAGCAACAATCGAGGGTGTAGTAGAAACAGATGCTGACTTCTTGGAATAATTCTTGGCCTTCTTTGGTTTGGGTGTCTCAATCTAAACTTCTGCCATTTGTTCCTCTTGATGGACTAGGTCCATCTCCTCAACATCAACAACCTCTACGGGCTCAAACATTTTTGCCTTCCCCTTTTCAGCTTTCTTTCTCCTACTCTCCCTCAAATCTTTCTGCAACTCCTATTCACTCTACCTAATTTCACCCCTTGTAGTGTGACCTCTAGGAATGGAAGCATCAGCAAAGGTAGTGGCTTTTCTCTTCTTTCTTTCCACTGGAGGAGTAGCTTTCTTGGTCTTGCGTGTCCTCTTCTTTTTGGGTTTATAACTCTCCTCTAATTTTCTCATAAGATCAGCCAAAGTTTCCTCAATGGATGAACCAGGTTCGTCGGTTGCATGTTGAATATTTTCCAGCCCCTCTGCATCCTGCAAAGCTTAAGCAATATTTTTAGGTTCAATCAGGGATAGAAAAGCATCAAACGCACACATATTTTTCAAAGAGGAATTGGTTATGATTCCAGATGTTGGATCAGTTATAATGTTCTCAATGGGGTGTGACCTTTGATATCTGTATGGTTTTACAACCAACTAGGTATTACTTGAAGATCCTACAACGTCTTGTTGCTGAGGAACAGGATCAGGGACAGGTTCTAATGAGGTTTGGAAATTAGTTTGTTTCTCAGTTCCCCCTGGCATGTCACCTGGGATGGATGAACCTATTCCATCACCTGTTTCTTCCTCTAGTGTTGCTCCACTTTGGTCTGAGTTTCTGACCAGACCAATTTCTTCATCTACTTGTTCCTGTCTCTCAGAGAAATGTTAGTTTCATCAAAAACAACATGCACACTCTCTTCAACACTCATAGTTCTTTTGTTATACACTTTATAAGCCTTACTATGTGAAGAATATCCCAAGAATACTCCCTCATCACTTCTGGGATCAAACTTACCTACGGAGTCTTTACCATTATTATGCACAAAGCACTTACAGCCAAAAGCCCTAAGATGGGATATATTTGGCTTTCTCCCTTTAAGTAACTCATAGGGTGTGTTCTCTACAAGTGGTCTAGTCATGCACCTATTTATGATGTAGCATGCAGTGTTTATTGCTTTTTCCCAGAAGCTATGAGGTAGTTTACGAGAAAGAAGCATGGTTCTAGCCATATCTTCAAGGGTCCTATTTTTTCTTTCAACCACTCCATTTTGTTGTGGAGTTCTAGGGGCAAAAAAGTTATGATCTATGCCATGCTCGTCACAAAATTCAGCAAATTTGGCATTTTCAAATTCAGTGCCATGATCAGACCTAATTGATGCAAGTTGATTTCCTTATTGTTTCTGTATTTTTCTAACAAAAGAAGTAAACATGTCAAATGCTTCATCTTTAGATGTTAGAAACAATGCTTAGGTAAATCTAGAATAGTCATCAACAAGCACCACTACATATCTCTTACCACCTCTGCTTAATGTTCTCATAGGACCACATAGGTCCATATGGACCAGTTCCATCGTCCTGGTGGTACTTACCATTTTCTTGATTTTGAAAGATGATCTTACCTGCTTCCCCCTTGCACAAGCCTCACAAACTTTATCTTCCTTGAACTCAATGTTAGGAAGTCCTATCACTAAGTCCTTGGATACTAATTTGTTGAGTTGATTCAGACTAGCATGGCCAAGTCTTTTGCGCCAAAGGAGGGGATCACTGTCCAGCACACTTAAACACGTTGTTGATACCCAATTTTTCCTCAAATTATTTTTAACTTGCATATATACCTTCAAAATCGGGTTTCCATAACAATTGATATTTTTCTATAACTTTACCATATTCTTATTAATTTATTTTAATTCACCTAGTGTTTTCATTTCTAATAATTAATTATAATGACAAATGATTTCAAAAATATTTCTTGACTTAATATATTATTTTTAACCCTATTAGGATTTAATTATTTTACAAATTAGCCAATTTGGCATTATTTGGCTATAATTACAATAATTTTAAGATTATAGCCTAATTGTACATTTATACCATTTTAAATCACTAATTAGCCGTTTTATATTAGCTAATTACCTTAATTTTACCTATTTAGCCTTATTTTCATTTTATGTAATTGTTAGTTGTTTTTATTAATTCTTTATCTATTTAATTGGGTATTTAATAATTAGCCCTTTCTTATTTAAAATCTAGCCTAAATCAAATCTGACCCAGCCCAATTGAGACTAGCCCGATACCCAATCCCAATGACCCAATAACCCAAGCCTAATCTCTAAGCCTACCCGACCCAATCCCCACTTTTGATCTGGATCGTTGATTAATTTTAATCAACGGACCAGATCCGTTATTTCCTAATTAAACCCCTAACGACTACTCCCCCCTCCATTTAATTCACCCGCTCATTCATCTATCTACCTACATCTCTCTCTATCTATGGTTCTCTCTAGCCTTCTCTTAACCTCCTCTCCGATGGAGTATGTCCACCTCCTCCGGCCACCTCCCTTGCCGGAAGTTATGTCCTCTCATCATTTCCTGACCCCTGCTTCACCCTATGCCGGTCTGATGATACCTTAAGGCCCTCAGGTGAACCTGGAGCTGTTTAACTCCTATCCATGGTCCCTCATGCCGTTTTTCAGCCACCTCCGGCTGTTTGAGTAAGATCTGTGACTTCTCCGGTTAAAGGCGGTGACATTTTAAGGTTTTCTTGTTTTCTCTGGGTTCTCTAAAACCCTAACTCCTAATACTTTCTGATTTTTCTTTTAGATCTTTCTTATATCTTTGTATGTTATGAAGCTTTTTACATGTTTCCTTCAAAGAAACCTTCCTATTTCTAAATGTTCCTTCATCTCAAAATTAGGGTTTCATAACCCCTCTTTCAAAACCTTTTTTACGCTTTTACTATCATTCTATGATTCAATGATTTATTTGAAGTTTTCTTTTCATTTTGACTTATTATGCTGAAAACCTAGGTTTTCCTAAATTCTTAGTCTATCTTTGACTAATATTACGTTTAAATGTATGAGCTCTTATTTCTCATAAATGTTTAAGTTTTTTGTGATTTTACCCCGTTTTGCTCATTAGGATTTATGATTATGTTCTCTTTTGCTTAAATCGTGTTCGTACCGTTTAATCCCTTTAGTGATACTGCTTTGTCTCTAAACCTATATGATTTTTGCTACTATAGACACTAGGGTTTTCGACTCTTTAATTCTCCTTGTTCGTTTAAATGTGTGCTAAACCTCGAATCCCTAATTCTATGTGATTCTTTACCTTGCTATGCTTTTGCTTGCGTATTATTTGCCTAATTGATTTTGTTCCTATTCGAATCCCTGACACTCTGCAACTTTACTTTGTTAGGGTTCCTGATTTATTATTTGCACCCCTGATTCCTTGAGATTTGAAGAACCTTACTAATTTCTTGTGGGATATTCTTCTGACTTTCGACTTTTAACTTATTTTCTTACCTTGTTACATGATTAATTAGTTGCTAATTGATTATTATTTCCTTAATTGATATCTTCTGAACCTAGTCTCAATTGTCTACTTGAATTGGGTTGACATTGTTTCCTTATATGTTATATGCATAAGAACTTTCCTTAATTGTTATTTACCTACTAGCCGTTTGAGTTTGACCTCTTCAATCAAGGGATACCCAATTGCCTTCTATACTTACACTGTTTTATATTCCTCTATGCTATATATGGTCTTTTCCTTATTTTGTTTCTCACCGTGTGAATCACTCCCTTAATTATGGGGATACTTGTACTATTTGGGTACTGATTGATACTTAGTCCCACAATCACTGGTTAATTCTTATTCCTACCTTATTTAAACAGTTTTCAAAACTACATATACACAATCTTCTTGTTTTTCAAAAAACACACACGCATACTCATTTCTCTCTCTTACTTTCCTACACATTCTCTCTTGCTTCTCTTATTGACTACTGGCTACTCAGTCGGCTGAAAGCCAAGATTGAGTAACTTGTTGCTCTACTGTTCTATTGCTCTAATACATTGCTGCTTTATTGCTCTGCACACTACTGTCCTATTGCTTTACTTCCCTGCATACTATTGTTCTATTCTCTCACTCTAGACTGGTATTTCTTCTATTTGATTTACAACATCCAAAATAACATGTTTTTATTTGTATTGCACTTTCTCTTATTTCTTTTATGCTTTTACTTAGGGTTATGATGTTTACCTTGCTATTAGCATGCCTCTTTGCTAGTTCATTGTTGTGATTACCCTTCCCTTATTTCAGCATGTCTACTTCTTATCCTACTTCTTTACTAAAATTCTGCCTTATTCCCTAACCCTAGTACATTATCAGCATGTATTCATGATCCCCCTAGCTACTAAGTAATCCTGAACTCCTTCCCTGAACTTAATGTGTGAACCCGTTTGGCATCCCTCAATATAATGTTGTTAAGCTCTTGGCATGAACATTTTGTGATAGAATGTGCTATGACAGTTTAATTCTTGTAATACTTTTCTGAGGCCTACTTGTGTACAAGCCTGTTCCTATGTGCTTCATACTTGTCCCCAATCCCTCATCTCCCTGCTTGTGGTTGCTGAACTTGTCTTAATTCCTGTTTATTGTTCTGTGTGTGATGTTTGAGTATGTTAGTTGTGCTACTGCCTTACCCTTTTCAAGCTAATTTTCATTAAACCTCTCTCTTTCTCAAAACTGTTTTAAAACTTTTCTTACTCGCTATGAGCACTTCCACTATACTCTTAGACATTAAGTTCTGCCCCTCTTGTCTGAGAATTTCCTTGGGACCCTTGAGCTTTCTCTTAACTTTGACACACAAGAGCTAGCCTTTCCACACTGCACTTTCTCCAATTTGGTTATGACTCTGGGTGTGAGCACTACCCGGGATCCCTTGAGATGCTTATGGAACTCTGACACACCTGGATCATGTGAAAGGTTGTGTATAGAATGGCAATGAGGCATTCTGGAGATTCTGGGCCTATCAGTAGGCTCCCTATAGTATAACTTCTTCTTTTCATTATTCAGTTATGTAATTCATGCAAATGGCCTGTAATAACTGTTGTAAACAACTCTTTGGGGATAGATAGTGAAAAGGGAGGGGTAAATATGCATGATATAGCTATTAGAGGGTAGAAGCCATGTTATTAGTTTCTATTCCATATTTGCGCAATAGAAACCATGCTTAGGACTCATATGTGCAAGGTCATGTATTAGAGACCATGTTCCCTAGGTCTTATATTTACTGTTTTCAGCATCTATTGGCATCTCATTTCGAAAGTCCTGTGCTAAAATGTGCTAATAACTAGTACTTTACAATCATTCTCTATGCTGCCATGTACACTTAGAGATCTTATTTGGGATAAAAAAACACCAATAAACCTGTCATGTTTACATCTCCTGAACCATGTTTAAATAATGCAATATTTGTGCATTTAGAGATCATGTTTAGGTTTTTGATTCTGCATCATTCTGCATCTCTGTGCACTAGATACCACGTCCTTAGGATTGTATATTACTCGCTTAAATACACCTATTGATGCATGAAAAGGAATAAAACGACTTCACTCAATTCTCACAATCAACTGGTAATAATTCTGAGCTCTGAACACTTAGAACATCATGCTTAGGTAATACAATTCCAAGCAGTCCTTCTCTAAAGTAATTATGGTAACTGGTATTCTATCTCATGCCTAGGCAAGTCTTAGGTAATCATCCATAAAGAAATAAAACCATAACTTTCCTTTGTGATTAGTGTTCAACTGTCAGCATGTTTAAAACCAGTAGGCAAGCTTGATTAAGACTTCCTCTATGAGTTATGCAATAAATATGTCTTTGTGTTATCACTTAGATACCATGCTTAGGATCTGAACCTGAATTTGGACCTTAACTGTGTATGAGTCATGTTGTTTATGTGTACTATGTGTGGAGGTATACTTGAGCCCCTCAATTGCTTTTCATGTTCTTCCCTTATGTGCAGTCCTACCTGTTTGTTATTTGTCGCCCTAGAATTTTTACTGTTAAAACCTGAGGGTCTGCCTAAAACCTCCCTTTAGGATAGGAGTCTTAATTTCCTCTGGGACTAATAGGAAGGGATGGGTAGCAACATGCAATAGAGTTCGTGACCAACACGCGCTTTAATTACCTTCACGGGGTGGGAAAGGGTAGAATATGGATATGATGACTAGTGCGCTAATACCATGTGTAGCCCCTCTTCGAGGAGTGATAATCGGGTATTGCATTGATGTGATCCATATTATTATAAACCTAGGATACCCTTTATATGTTTAGACCGTAATCCTTTCAAAATCTAACCTTCTTTACTATTTTCAAACATCTGCATGCTTAAGACTTAAATCCCCTCTTATTTGAGCCTTTATTTGTTTGTTTGCTAAGCCGTACAAATTCACAAAAGCTGTTTGGCCGGGAACCACAGTTGTGGATTCTGAGGAGTGTCTATCACCTTCCCCTTAGGATAATTTCAAGCCCTTACCCTATCTCTGGTTAACAACGTAGTTGTAAATGCCCCCTTTGGTGTCGTAACACACCTTTAAAAATCGTTAGGTGGTGACTCTAAAAAACACAAACCCCTTTCCCAAAAGGAAAGAGTTGTCTCAATTGAATGTCATAAACCCGATCTCCGCGAGGAAAGAGGGGGCGCGACAGCATCGTGACTCTGTTGGGCAATTCTAGGCTTTTACCATTATAAACTGCTTTGTGAATTTTCCTGAGTATGCTTTGTTTGATATTTTGCACCCTTTTCTTTTTCCCCTCTCTACGTGCAATTAATTGTTTTTCAAATATTTATTCCTTCCAAAAGGCGAAACCGACATGTTTCTTTGTTTTCCTTTGTAACCGTTTTAAATCATAACTGCTGTATTTATCGCTTTCCTAACGTGCAAATACATGAAAACATGTTTTTAATGCTTATTTATTAATGCATAATCATGTTCAACATTCATACTCCACTCGTGCCAAAAAAACTATAGAAACGCTTGATGAGTCGACAGTTCCATGCCTTTCCCCCTTGATTTATCCGCTCGAGGGTACCAGTCTAAAACCCCATAGAAACCTTACTCCGTTATGTTGTTTCATGCATCATGGTCAAACCTAGCCAGGCTAATGTGAGGTCCCGACGATAGCTTTTAATATTGCCTTATCCAAAAGTCCACTTGGTTTCCCTAAACCCAAACAGACATCATCACGTCCTGTGCATTTATTTGGAGAACTAAATGCTTTATGCTAATTGTTGATGTTAAATAGTCGAGTCTGGTGGGGGTAAGGGCCTAATCATGTTTTCCTTGCAGATATATGAGGCACGAAGTCCCCAGATTCGGAATGGTCTCCAATATCCATCCAAGATTGCTAAGTTGGTGGGAAGATTTACATTCTAGTGACAAAACTCTCATCAGAAAATACTTGGGCACTCTACCATCTCTCCTAGAAATTCAGCCTAACAACATGATAATAGAGACTGCTACCCTGTTTTGGGATTGTGAAAGGTTCGTGTTATGCTTTGGGAACATTGAAATGACACCTTTGCTGGAGGAAATAAGAGGACTGGCTGGCCTAGTATGGGAAACCCCGGGGTTGCTAATGCTTGAGAACCGCACATGCAAAGGTTTCCTCAAAATGATGGGTTTGAAGAGGAGTTCAGAACTGGTATGCTTAAAGAAGTCAGACATCCCTTTTGACTACTTGTACGAAAGGTACGGTCACAACAAATCATACCGTACCTACCACGATGATTTTTCCATCACATTCTTGGGACACATCCATCGTAGAGTATTCGTCTTCATGTTTTGCTTCTTGGTCTAATTGTGTTTCCAATAAAGAAGGAAAGGATCCACACTAGACTGAACATGGTAACCAAGACACTAATGGAAGGAGTTGGTGGGCAAAACTTCAGCATTGTGCCCATGAGCATTGCAGACATATATCGAGCCTTGGAAAAGTGTCAACGAGGGGCAAGACACTTCGAAGGCTGCAATCTACTACCTCAGCTTTGGCTCATGGAACATATCCAAAAGGGATAATACTGATAAGAAATTCATTGAAGAGTTTGGGATGAACACATCGCTTTTCACCATCCAAAGCGAATGAATTACATCCCCGACATGTTTGCTCATCATGAGAATGCCAAAGGATGACAAAGTGTTTTCCAATGGAGGAGTTCATCGCATGTTCCAGAGATGCACCGTTCCTGATACTGATTGTTCTAAGAGGAACATACCCTTACGTCCCTCTTCGAGTTATGAGTCAAGCGGGTAGGAAGCAAGTCATACCCAGGGTCGACAAGATGAGCCATCTTCGAGCTGACTTCCAAAATGACGATAGTCCTCACAAGTGCCAAGCCCAGCACATGTGGCACTGCAAGATTGTAATGAAGAAGGACAAAATCGAGCCAGACAGATATCATGCCGGTTGTACCCCTTTCTATCCTGGTTGGTTGGCAGAAAATTGGGGTGGTCTGAGCGAGCCAGGGTTCGTTCAGGGCCACAGGGTTATAGATAAAAGGCCGAGGCACAAGTCCAATACAACCAGCAGCGCAAGAGGATCTGTGAGTGTGAGAATGAGCACCGCGAAATACATGAGTCTAGCAAGAAACTGATCGAGGAATGGAAAGATATGGCTATCAACACCAACAAAAGGTTAGGATATTTGGAGCGATGCATAGTGGAGCTGGAGGAAAAATTTATCAAAAGGATTGAAGATTGTCAAAAGGCTGAAAGGACCGAAGGATGACATCTAGCCAGAGCATACCTGTTACTCGGACTTCGCGAGTTGGGGAAACTGTACAAGGGAAGCAAGAATGCAGAGTCTAGGGAAGGTCCTTCTGGGACCAAGTAGATAGGAATGTCTTTCTTTTACTTTATCAATGTAATAAGGCCAATGGACATTAATGACCTTTACTTCCTATTTATTTAGTGTCGTTTTGGGATTCGTGTATTTTATTATCAATAAAATGAGGCATTTAGCATCTTAAGTTCTCCAAATCAATTTGTTGCTAGGCCTACCTCGGGCACAAAAGAGGTCCCCAAATTAGGACGCGCTTTATATTCCCGCACTATGTGTTTAAATACCGGAATACTTTTCATAATCCTCACTGACTTGGATACCTTTTGTTTTTGTTTTCCTCTTTATTTATATATTAATTCCCCTCCCCAAAGGTTAGTTCGTGCACTCTGGCATCATCATCCTATCTTACAAGATCCAGGGGACCTCCACCCTCTCCTCCTCTTAGTCCTCCCAAAGGCAAGAGCAAAGGCAAAAAGAAAATGGAAGATTCAGGCAACAACAGAAATGAGAATGTGGTTGAATGGGTAGAGGCCACTGATTGACAGGGTATTCGGATTTAGAATGAAACTCTGTAGCATCTGGAACGGAAGTTGTCAAAGTTTCAAGAAGAGCTTGATCGAGTTCGGAATCTGGAAAACGTGTCATTCTCCCTCAACGTCCCAGACGTTAACATCCAGAATCTTACACCTCCTCAAAATATCGTAAAGCAGCAAAATCATCCCGCAACTCATTATCACAACACCCCACCAAAGACCAAACTTTTCCAGCGCAATGCAATGCCTGCCACACTCCATTTCTTATCCCAGAACCTCAGACCTCCACAAATGACCATTTCCACACTCATGCGCTAGGCCACTGTAACAATCCCATCTATGTGGAGACCATGCCACACTCCACTCCCCCTATCACATACACACCTGAGTCTGATGAAAAGGACCTACTTATCAAGAACTTGGCCAAGGAACTTAGGAAGTTAACCAGTCGGGTTCAAGGCGTCGAGGGAATCAAGGGAGTCGAAGGGTTGAACTATGAAGACTCTGCATACATCTCGATGTCGAACTGCCCGAGGGATACAAACCTCCTAAGTTTGAAATGTTTGATGGTACAGGTGATCCGAAGGTCCATCTGAGAACTTATTATGACAAGCTGGTTGGAGTAGGGAAGGATGAAAGGATCCACATGAAGTTGTTCATGAGGATCTTGAAAGGAGATGAATTGTCCTGGTACATTAGCCAAGATCCCAAGAAATGGTCGAATTGGGTGAGCATGGCATCTGACTTTATGGACAGATTCAGGTTCAACACAGAGAACGCACCAAACGTGTTCTATATTCAGAATCTGAAGAATAATCCCACAGAGACATTTCGCGAGTACGCTACTTGTTGGAGGTCCGAAGCTGACCCGCCTTAGAAGAGGAGCAGATGAAAAAGTTCTTTGTCCGGGCCCAGGACCCGTAGTACTATGAACGGTTGATGATGATTGAGAACCACAAGTTCTCCGACATTACCAAATTAGGTGAACGGATTGAAGAAGGTATTAAAAGTGGTATGGTCAATAATTTTGAAGCCTTGCAAGCTACAAACAAGGCTTTGCAGTTTGGTGGTGTGTCTAAGAAAAGAGACGCGGGAGCCGTGATGGTTGCACAAAGAACCAAATCCCACTCAAATACCAAACTTAACCAACACCTCCACTCACATATCAACCAACCCCAAACTACCAAGCACCCTCACCCTCATACCAAGCTCCACCACCCACTTATCAATCACCTCCACCACGAACTTATCAATCACCTCCACCACCGACATATCAACTTGCTTCAAACAGATAGTCACAACCCGCTCCTGTCTACCACACTTACAATTCCCAACCATCTAATTACCAATCACCCGCTACCCGTCAAAACTTCCCTAGACCTCGTCCTTATTTTGATCGCAGACCTCCAAAACAGTATACCGCCATTGCTGAACCCATAGACCAACTGTGTGAGAAGCTCAAAGCTCAAAGCTGCTGGTTATGTCACCCTCATCCCTGTTGCAACCTTTGAGAATCATTCTCAATGGGTCAACCCAAACAAGTCCTGTGCATACCACTCCGGCATGAAGGGGCACACCGTCGATGAATGCCTCTCTTTGAAGGACAAGATACAATCCCTGATTGACAACAAGATCATTGTGGAAAACGATCCCGCTCCGAACGTCCGCAACAATCCTTTGCCAGACCATAAGGGTGGAGGCATCCACTTGATTGAAATAAAAGATGATTGGGACCCGAGGGATCAATGGGGTTGATCGCAGAAGGCGATGATCCAAAGAAACCTGCAGTCACTCTCAACCCGATCATAGTCCAGATTCAATCGTCTGAGGATGCTGAGGTAAATATGTCCATGCCTCTTAAGTTTGAAGCAACGTCACCTGCAAAGACACCAGTATCGATTGAAGTTGAGTTTGTGTCTCCTGCAAATGCACACGCACCATTTGAGGTTGCAGTTTTGCCACCCAAGGAACATGTTCCACTTGAAGTAAGGATAGCCGCATCAAATCCAGTGGCGATGTCAACCACGCCACCCTTCTATACAAATTCTGTACCATGGGACTATACAGTCGAGGCGAGAAGGAAAGGCAGGCTTCCAATCGGCTTCCCATTTTCGAGACAGGTTCGGACGACCTTTGGAGGAAAGTACATGCAAAGGAGTATTCGATCATCGACCAGCTGAACAAAATGCCAGCGCAAATATCCATCCTCTCTTTGCTGCAGAATTCCGAGACGCACAAGAATGCTTTATTGAATGTGTTGGATGAAGCCTATGTGCCAAACAATATCACTAGTGGAGAAATGGCTAATATGGAGGGCCAAGTGTTGGAGAGTGATCACGCTCAACTATGCCTAATAAAAGACTAAACGGGCGTTCCAAATATAATCCGGGGTATTATGCCCAGAGTCGATCCCACAGGGAATTAACGTATCAATCAAGTCGTTAGAATACACAACTTTTACTCAATTAATTCTCTCAAGACTTTTTGAATATAAATTGGTGATGTTTTACTAGTTCTACTGACAATAATAATAACTAACGATTACTAACAATGTGTTGTAAACAATTATGATAAAGGTCTAAGGCTATGGTTTTCCCCCGTTGGTGAACTTACTTCTCAGATATTTCATATG
>ML321966.1:0-11669 GCA_005239505.1 Nicotiana paniculata | reverse complement strand
CAAGTTACATGTTTTGGCATTTTATGGAAATTAAACTGGAATTTTGCTAGTCGTGCCTGTATTGTCGCCTGCCAGTGTCCAGGCCGGACACCTTGGTACGGAGCCAGTACCAGATCCCAAGATATTTATCCGGGACATTAAATATGACCCAAGGAACCATAACCAAAGCTTCGAAATGATCAAGTTACACTTTATGGAAATTAAAGTGGAATTCCGCCAGTCGTGCATGTATTATCACCATCCATGGTCCAGGCCGGACACCATGGTATGGAGCCGGTACTGGATTCCATGATATCGGTCTGGCACATCAAATACGACTCAAGTAACCATAACCAACTCTTCAAAATGATCAAGTTACATTTTTTGGCATTTTATGGCAATTAATTTGGAATTCCGCTAGTCGTGCTTGTAATATCGCCTGCCATGGTCCAGGCCGGACGCCTTGGTACGGAGCTGGTACCGGATTGTATGATATTTTTTTGAGACATTAAATATGACCCAAGGACCCATAACCAACGCTTCGAAATGATCAAGTAACATTTTATGGCAATTAAACTGGAATTCCACAAGTCGTGCATGTATTATCGCCATCCATGGTCCAGGCCGGACATCATAGTATGGAGCCGATACCGGATCGCATGATATTTGTCCGGGACATCAAATACGACCCATGTAACCATAACCAACTCTTCGAAATGATCAGGTTACATTTTTTGGAATTTTATGGAAATTAAACTGGAATTCCGCTAGTCGTGCCTGTAATATCGCCTGACATGGTCCAGGACGGACACCTTGGTATGGAGCTGGTACCGGATCGCATGATATTTCTCCGGACATCAAATACGACCCATGTAACCATAACCAACTCTTCGAAATGATCAGGTTACATTTTTTGGAATTTTATGGAAATTAAACTGGAATTCCGTCAGTCGTGCCTCTATTATCGCCTGTCATTGTCCAGGCCGGACGACTTGGTACAGAGCCGGTATCAGATGGCGTGATATTTTTGTGGGACATCAAATTCAACACAAGGAACCATAACCAACGCTTCAAAATGATCAAGTTACATATTTTGGCATTTTATGGCAATTAAACTAGAATTCGCCAGTCGTGCTTATATTATCACCTGCCATGGTCCAGGCCGGACGCCTTGGTATGAAACCAGTACCGGATCGCATGATATTTGACTGGGACATCAAATATGACCCAAGGAACCATAACCAAAGATTCGAAATGATCAAGTTACATTTTTTGGCATTTTATGGCAATTAAACTGGAATTCCGCCAGTCGTGCATGTATTATCGCCTGCCATGGTCCAGGCCGGACGCCTTGGTACGGAGCCGGTACCGGATAGCATGATACCCTTCCGGGACATCAAATACGACCCAATTAACCATAACCAATGCTTCGAAATGATCAAGTTACCTTTTATGGAAATTAAACTGGAATTCCGCCAGTCGTGCCTGTAATATCACCATCCATGGTCCAGGCCGGACACCTTGGTATGGAGCCGATACCGGATCGCATGATATTTTTCCGGAACATCAAATATGACCCAAGGAACAATAACCAATGTTTCGAAATGATAAAGTTACATTTTATGGAAATTAAACTGGAATTCAGCCAGTCGTGCTTGTATTATCACCATCTATGGTTCAGGCCGGACAACTTGGTATGGAGCCGGTACCAGATCGCATGATGTTTGTTCGGGACATCAAATACGACCCAAGTAACCATAACCAACTCTTCGAAATGATCAAGTTACATTCATTTGGCATTTTATGGGAATTAAACTGGAATTCTACTAGTCGTGCCTGTAATATCGCCTGCCATGGTCCAGGCCGGACGCCTTGGTACGGAGCTGGTAACGGATCGCATGATATTTATCCGGGACATCAAATATGACCCAAGGAACCATAACCAACGCTTTAAAATTATCAAGTTACATTTTATGACAATTAAATTGGAATTCAGCCAGTCGTGCATGTATTATCGCCATCCATGGTCCAGGCCGGACACCTTGGCATGGAGCCGGTACCGGATCCCATGAGATTTGTCCGTAACATCAAATACGACCCAAGTAACCATAACCAACTCTTCGAAATGACAAAGTTACATTTTTTGCCATTTTATGGCAATTAAACTGGAATTCCGCTAGTCCTGCCTGTAATATCGCCTGTCATGGTCCAAGTCGGACGCCTTGGTACGGAGCTGGTACTGGATCGCTTGATATTTGTCCGGGACATCAAATACCACCCAAGGAACCATAACCAACGCTTCGAAATGATCAAGTTACAGTTTTTGGCATTTTATGGCAATTAAGTTGGAATTCTGCCAGTCGTGCCTGTATTATTGCCTGCCATGGTCCAGGCCGGACGCCTTGGTACGGAGCCGATACCCGATCATATGATATTTTTCTGGGACATCAAATACAACACAAGGAACCATAACCGACTCTTCAAAATTATCAAGTTACATTTTTTGGCATTTTATGGCAATTAAACTGGAATTCCGCCAGTCGTGCCTGTATTTATCACCTCCCATGGTCCAGACCAGACGCCTTGGTACAAAGCCGGTACCGGATCGCATGATATTTGATCAGCACATCAAATACGACCTAAGGAACCATAACCAGTGCTTTAAAATGATCAAGTTACATTTTTTGGCATTTTATGGCAATTAAACTAGAATTCCGCCAGTCGTGCATGTATTATCGCTTGCCATGGTCCAGGCCGGACGCCTTGTTACGAAGTCGGTACCAGATAGCATGATATTTTTCAGGTACATCAAATATGACCCAAGTAACCATAACAAACGCTTTGAAAAGATCAACTTACATTTTTGGCATTTTATGGCAATTAAACTAGAATTTCGCAAGTCGTGCCTGTATTATCGCCTGCCATGGTCCTGACCGGACGCCTTGGCACGGAGCCGGTACTGGATAGCATGATATTTATCCAAGTCATCAAATATGACCCGAGGAACCATAACCAATGCTTCGAAATGATCAAATTACATTTTTTTGGCATTTTATGGCAATTAAACTGGAATTCCGCTAGTCGTGCCTCTATTATCGCCTACCATGGTCCAGTCCAGACGCCTTGGTACGGAGCCGGTACTGGATTGCATGATATTTCTCCGGGACATCAAATAAGACCGAAGGAACCATAACCAACGCTTGGAAATGATCAAGTTACATTTTTTGGCATTTTATCGCAATTAAATTGGAATTTTGCCAGTCATGCCTCTATTATCGCCTACCATGGTCCAGGCCAGATGCCTTGGTATGGAGCCGATACCGAATCGCATGATATTTGTTCGGGACATCAAATACAAAACAAGTAACCATAACCAACGCTTCAAAATGATCAAATTACATTTTTTTGCATTTTATGGCAATTAAACTGGAATTCCGCCAGTCGTGCCTATATTATCGCCTGCCATGGTCAAGGCCGGACACCTTGGTACGGAGCCACTGCCGGACCACATGATATTTGTCCAGGACATCAAATACAACCCAAGAAACCATAACCAACTCTTCGAACGATCAAGTTACATTTTTTGGAATTTTATGGCTATTAAACTGGAATTCCGCCAAGTCGTTCCTGTATTGCGTCTGCCATGGTCCAGGTCGGACGCATTGGTACGTTGCCGGTACTGAAGCATGATATTTGTCCGGGACATCAAATACGACCCAATGAACCATTACCAATGCTTCGAATTGATCAAGTTACATTTTTTTGAATTTTATGGAAATTAAACTAGAATTTCGCCAGCCGTGCCTGTATTATCGCCTGCCATAGTCCATGTCTGATGCCTTGGTACGGAGCCGGTACTGGATAGCATGATACTTCTCTGGGATATAAAATACGACACAAGGAACCATACCCAACGCTTCGAAATGATCTAGTTACAGATTTTTGCATTTTATTGTAATTAAACTTGAATTCCGCCACTCGTGCCTATATTATCGCCTGCCATAGTACCAGATAGCATGATATTTGTCCGGGACATCAAATACAACCCAAGGAACCATAACCAATGCTTCGAAACGATCAAGTTACATCTTTTGGCATTTTATGGCTATTAAACTAGAATTCCGCTAGTCGTGCCTGTATTATCGCCNATCAAATATGACCCAAGGAACCATAACCAACGCTTCGAAATGATTAACATACATATTTTGGCATTTTTTGGCAATTAAACTTGAATTCCGCCAGTCATGCCTGTATTATCGCCTGCCATGGTGCAGGTCAGACTCCTTGGTACGGAGCCAGTAGCAAATATCATGATCTTTGTCCGAGACATCAAATACGACACAAGGAACCATAACCAACACCTCGAAATAATCAAGTTACATTTTTTGGCATTTTTTGGCAATTAAACTGAAAATTCCGTCCAATGCTAAATACGGGTGAGAAACCGATAGCGAACAAGTACCGCGAGGGAAAGATGAAAAGGTCTTTGAAAAGAGAGTCAAAGAGTTCTCGAAATTGTCAGGAGGGAAGCGGATAGGGTCGGCGATGCGCCCCGGTCGAATGTGGAATGGTGTTGAGCCGGTCCGCCGATCGACTCGGGGCATGGACCAGCGTGGATTGTGGCATGATATTTCTCCGGGACATCAAATATGACACAAGGAACCATAACCAACGCTTCAAAATGATCAAGTTACATTTTTTTGCATTTTATGGCAATTAAACTGGAATTCCGCCACTCCTGTCTGTATTATCGCCTGCCATGGTCCAGACTGGACGCCCTTGTATAGAGCCGGTACCGGATAGCATGATATTTCACCGGGACATCAAATACAACACAAGGAACCATAACTAACGCTTCGAAATGATCAAGTTACATTTTTTGGTATTTTATGGCAATTAAACTGGAATTCCGCCAGTCGTGCCTCTACTATCCCCTGCCATGGTCCAGGTCGGATGCCTTGTTTTGAAGCTAGTACCGGATCGCATGATATTTGTCCTGGACATCAAATATGACCCAAGGAACCATAACCAACGCTTCGAAATGATCAACTTACATATCTTGGCATTTTTTGGCAATTAAACTAGAATTCCGCCAGTCATGCCTGTATTATCGCCTGCCATGCTCCAGGTCGGACTCCTTTGTACGGAGCCAGTACCAAATCTCATAATCTTTGTCCGGGACATCAAATAAGACCCAAGGAACCATAACCAATGCTTTGAAACAATCAAGTTACATCTTTTGGCATTTTATTGCTATTAAACTAGAATTCCGCTAGTCGTGCATGTATTATCGCTATCCATGGTCCAGGCCGGACGCCTTGGTATGGTGCCGATACCGGATCACATGATATTTTTCCGGGAAATCAAATACAACCCAAGGAACCATAACCAACGCTTCGAAATGATCAATTTACATTTTTTGGCATTTTATGGTAATTAAACTGGAATTCCGTCAGTCGTGCATGTATTATCGCCTCCCATGGTCCAAGCCGGACGTCTTGGTACGGAGCCGGTACCAGATCACATGATATTTTTCCGGGATATCAAATACGACCCAAGGAACCGTAACCAACGCCTCGAAATGATTAAGTTACATTTTTTGGCATTTTATGCCAATTAAACTTGAATTCCACGAGTCGTGCCTGTATTATCGCCTGCCATAGTCCAGGCCGGACGCCTTGGTACACAGCCGTTACCGGATGGCATGATATTTTTCCTGGACATCAACTATGACCCACTGAACCATAAACAACTCTTCGAAATGATCAAATTACATTTTTTGGCATTTTATGGTAATTAAACTGGAATTCCGCCAGTCGTGCATGTATTATTGCCTACCATGGTCCAGCCCAGACGCCTTGTGCGGAGCCGGTACCGGATGTCATGATATTTTTTCGGGACATCAAATACGACCCAAGGAACCATAACCAACGCTTTGAAATGATCAAGTTACATTTTTTTGGCATTTTATGGCAATTGAACTGGAATTCCGCCAGTCGTGCATGTATTATCGCCTACCATGGTCCAGGCCGGACGCCTTGTACGGAGCCGGTACCGGATCTCATGATATTTTTTCGGGACATCAAATACGACCCAAGGAACCATAACCAACGCTTTGAAATGATCAAGTTACATTTTTTGGCATTTTATAGCAATTAAACAAGAATTCCGACAGTCATGCATGTATTATCGCCTGCCATGGTCCAGGCTGGACGCCTTGGTAAGGAGCCGGTACCGGGTCGCATGATATTTGTCTGGGACATTAAATATCACCCAAGGAACCATAACCAACGCTTCGAAATGATCAAGTTACATTTTTTGGCATTTTATGGCAATTAAACTAGAATTCTGCAAGTCGTGCATGTATTAGCGCCTGCCATGGTCCAGGCCGGACGCCTTGTTATGGAGCCGGTACTGGACCGCATGATATTTTTCCTGGACATCAAAGACAACCCAAGGAACCATAATCAATGCTTTTAAATGATCAAGATACATTTTTTGGCATTTTATGGCAATTGAAATGGAATTCCGTCTGTCGTGCCTCTATTATCGCCTGCCATGGTCCAGGCCGGACGCCTTGGTACAAACCCGGTACCGGATCG
Organism: Nicotiana paniculata; assembly: GCA_005239505.1. Lineage (NCBI taxonomy): Eukaryota > Viridiplantae > Streptophyta > Magnoliopsida > Solanales > Solanaceae > Nicotiana > Nicotiana paniculata. The sequence goes on along the minus strand of ML321966.1, from coordinate 5,088 downwards.
CATGATATTTATCCAGGACATCAAATAAGACCCACGGAACTATAACCAACTGCTTCGAAATGATCAAACTACATTTTTTGGCATTTTATGGCAATTAAACTGGAATTCCGTCAATCGTGCATGTATTATCGCCTGCCATTGTCCAGGTCGGACGCCTTGGTATGGAGCCGATATCAGATCGCATGATATTTGTCCGGGATATAAAATATGACCCAAGGAACCATAACCAACGCTTAGAAATGATCTAGTTACATTTTTTTGCATTTTATGGAAATTAAACTGGAATTCCGCCAGTCGTACCTGTATTATCGCCTGCCATGGTCCATGCCGTACACCTTGGTACCAAGCTATTATCGGGTCACATGATATTTGTCTGGGACATTAAATATTACCCAAGGAACCATAACCAACGCTTCGAAATGATCTAGTTACATTTTTTGGCATTTTCTGGAAATTAAACTGGAAGTCCGCCAAGTCGTGCCTATATTATCGCCTGCCATGGTCCAAGCCGGACGCCGTGGTACGTGGCCGGTACCGAATCACATGATATTTGTCCCGGATATCAAATATGACCCAAGGAACCATAACCAAAACTTCGAAATGATCAAGTTACATTATTTGGCATTTATTGCAATTAAACTGGAATTCCGCCAAGTCGTGCCTGTATTATCGCCTGCCATGGTCCAGGCCGGACGCCGTGGTACGTAGCTTGTACCGAATCGCATGATATTTGTCCGGGAAATTAAATATGACCCAAGGAACCATAACCAAACTTTGAAATGATCAAATTACATTTGTTGGCATTTTATGGCAATTAAACTTTAATTCAGCCAGTCGTGCCTGTATTATCGCCATCCATGGTCCAGGGCGCACGCCTTGGTATGGATCCGGTACTGGATCGCGTGATATTTGTCCGGACACAAAATACAACCCAAGAAACCATAACCAACACTTCGAAAGGATAAATTTACATTTTTTGGCATTTTATGGCAATTAAACTAGAATTCCGCCAAGTCATGCCGGCATTATCGCCTTCCATGGTCCAGGCCGGGCGCCTTGGTACGTAGCCGGTACCGAATCGCATTATATTTGTTCGGGACATCAAATAAAATCCAAGGAGTCATAACCAATGCTTCTAAATGATCAAGTTAGATTTTTTGGAATTTTATGTCAATTAAACTGGAAATCCGCCAGCCGTGCCTGTATTATTGCCTGCAATAGTCAAGGACGGACGCCTTGGTACGGAGCCGGTACCGGATCACAAGATATTTCCCCGGGACATCAAATACAACCCAAGGAACCATAACCAATGCTTCGAAATTATCAAGTTACATTTTTTGGCATTTTATGGCAATTAAACTGGAATTCCGCCAGTCGTGCCTCTATTATCGCATCCATGGTCCACGCCGGACGCCTTGGTATGGAGCAGGTACTGGATTGCATGATATCTTACCGGGACATGAAATACAACCCAAGGAACCATAACCAACTCTTCGAAATGATCTAGTTACATTTTTTGGCATTTAATGGCAATTAAACTGGAATTCCGCAAGTCGTGCTTTATTATTGCCTGCCATGGTCCAGGCCAGATGCTGTGGTACGTAGCCGGTACCGAATCACATGATATTAGTTTGGAACATCAAATATGACCCAAGGAACCATAACCAAAACTTTGAAATGATCAAGTTACATTTTTTGGAATTTTATGCAATTAAACTGGAATTGCGCCAGTCATGCCTCTATTATCGCCTGTCGTGGTCCAGGTCGGACTCCTTGTTACGGAGCCCATACCGAATCTCATGATATTTTTCTGAGAATAAAATACGACACAAGGAACCATAACCAACGCTTCGAAATGATCAAGTTACATTTTTTGGCATTTTATGGCAATTAAACTGGAATTCTGTCAGTCGTGCATGTATTATCGCCTGCCATGGTCCAGGCCGGACGCCTTGGCACGGAGTCGGTACCGGATCATTTGATATTTGTCCAGGATATAAAATATGACCCAAGGAACCATAACTAAAGCTTTGAAATGATCAAGTTACATTTTTTGGCATTTTATGGCAACTAAACACGAATTCGGACACTCGTGCCCGTATTATTGCCTGCCATAGTCCAGGCCAGACGCCCTGGTAAGGAGCCGATACCGGGTCGCATGATATTTATCCGGGACATTAAATATGACCCAAGGAACCATAATCAACTCTTCGAACTGATAAAGTTACATTTTTTGGCATTTTATGGCAATTAAACTGGAATTCCGCCAGTCGTGCATGTATTATCGCCTGCCATGGTCCAGGCCGAACGCCTTGGTACGGAGCCGGTACCGGATCTCATGATATTTGTCCGGGACATCAAATACGACCCAAGGAACCATAACCAACGCTTTGAAATGATGAAGTTCACTTTTTTGGCCTTTTATGGCAATTAAACTGGAATTCCGTCAGTCGTGCATGTATTATCGCTTGCCATTGTCCAGGTCGGACGCCTTAGTTTGGAGCCGGTAACGAATTTCATGATATTTGTCCGGGATATCAAATATGACCCAAGGAACCATAACCAACGCTTTGAAATGATCAAGTTACATTTTTTGGCATTTTATGGCAATTAAGCTGGAATTCTGCCAATCGTTCCTGTATTATTGGCTGCCATGGTCCATGCTGGACACCTTGGTACAGAGACGGTACCGGGTCACATGATATTCGTCTGGGAAATTAAATATGACCCAATGAACCATAACGAACTCTTCGAAATGACCAAGTTACATTTTTTGGCATTTTCTGGCAATTAAACTGGAATTCAGCCAAGTCGTGCCTGTATTATCGCCTGCCATGGTCCAATCCGGACGCCGTGGTACGTAGCCGGTACCGAATCGCATGATATTTTTCCGGGACATCAAATATGACCCAAAGAACCATAACCAAAACTTCGAAATTATCAAGTTACATTTTTTGGCATTTATTGCAATTAAACTGGAATTCTGCCAAGTCGTGCTTGTATTATCGCCTGACATGGTCCAGGTCGGACGCCGTGAAACGTAGCCGGTACCGAATCGCATGATATTTTTCTGGGAAATTAAATATGACCCAATGAACCATAACAACCTCTTCGAAATGATAAAGTTACATTTTTTGGCATTTTCTGGCAATTAAACTGGAATTCAGCCAATTCGTGCCTGTATTATCGCCTGCCATGGTCCAATCCAGACGCCGTGGTACGTAGCCGGTACCGAATCGCATGATATTTTTTCGGACAACAAATATGACCCAAGGAACCATAACAGAAACTTCGAAATGATCAAGTTACATTATTTGGCATTTATTGCAATTAAACTGGAATTCCGCCAAGTCGTGCATGTATTATCGCCTGCCATGGTCCAGGCCGGACGCCGTGGTACGGAGCCGGTACCGGATCACATGATATTTTTCCGGGACATCAAATACAACCCAAGGAACCAGAACCAATGCTTCGAAATGATCAAGTTACATTTTTTGGCATTTTATGGCAATTAAACTGGAATTCCGCCAGTCGTGCCTCTATTATCGCATCCATGGTCCAGGCCGGACGCCTTGGAATGGAGCAGGTACTGGATTGCATGATATCTTAGCGGGACATCAAATAAAACCCAAGGAACCATAACCAACTCTTCGAAATGATCTAGTTACATTTTTTGGCATTTTATGGCAATTAAACAAGCATTGCGCTAGTCGTGCCTGTATTATCGCCTGCCATGGTCCAGGCCGGACGCCTTGGTACGGATCCGGTACCGCATCGCATGATATTTTTCTGGGACATCAAATACAACCCAAGGAACCATAACAAACGCTTTGAAATGATCAAGTTACATTTTTTGGCATTTAATGGCAATTAAACTGGAATTCCACAAGTCGTGCTTTATTATTGCTTGCCATGGTCCAGGCCAGACGCCGTGGTACGTAGTCGGTACCGAATCACATAATATTAGTTTGGTACATCAAATATGACCCAAGGAACCATAACCAAAATTTTGAAATGATCAAGTTACATTTTTTGGAATTTTATGGCAATTAAACTGGAATTGCGCCAGTCATGCCTCTATTATAACCTGTCGTGGTCTAGGTCGGACTCCTTGTTACGGAGCCGGTACCGAATCTCATGATATTTTTCCGAGACATAAAATACGACACAAGGAACCATATCCAACGCTTCAAAATGATCAAGTTACATTTTTTGGCATTTTATGGCAATTAAACTGGAATTCCGCCATTCGTCCCTGTACTATCGCCTACCATGGTCCAGGCTGGACGCCGTACGGAGCTATTACCGGATCACATGATATTTCACAGGACATAAACTACAACCCAAGGAACCATAACCAACGCTTTGAAATGATCAAGTTACATTTTTTGGCATTGTAAGGCAATTAAACTGGAATTCTGTCAATCGTGCATGTATTATCGCCTGCCATGGTCCAGGCCGGACGCCTTGGTACGGAGTCGGTACTGGATCATTTGATATTTGTCCAGGATATAAAATATGACCCAAGGAACCATAACTAAAGCTTTGAAATGGTCAATTTACATTTTTAGGCATTTTATGGCAATTAAACACGAATTCGGACACTCGTGCCCGTATTAATGCCTGCCATGGCCCAGGCCAGACGCCTTGGTAAGGAGCCGGAACCGGGTCGTATGATATTTATCCGGGACATTAAATATGACCCAAGGAACGATAATCAACTCTTCGAAATGATAAAGTTACATTTTTTGGCATTTTATGGCAATTAAATTGGAATTCCGCCAGTGCCCAGTTNGGCCGGACGCCTTGTTACGGAGCCGGTACCGGATCGCATGATATTTGTCCTGGACATAAAATACGACCCAAGGAACCATAACAAATGCTTCGAAATGATCAAGTTACATTTTTTGGCATTTTATGGAAATTAAACTGGAATTCTGCCAGTCGTGCCTCTATTATCGCCTGCCATGGTCCAGGCCGGACGCCGTGGTACAGAGCCAGTACCGGATTGCATGATATTTCTCTAGGACATCAAATACGACCCACGGAACCATAACCAACCTCTTCGAAATGATCAAATTACATTTT
>ML321965.1:0-16809 GCA_005239505.1 Nicotiana paniculata | reverse complement strand
CCATGATTTATATTTAAAAGCACGAAGGTTGATGTCGTGCCATGATTTATATTTAAAAGCACTAAGGTTAATGTCGTGCCATGATTTATATTTAAAAGCACGAAGGTTGATGTCGTGCCATGATTCATGTTATCTTACATCGTACATTGCATTGTGAGGAAGAGAGTAAAAGCACGAAGGGTGTTGTCGTGCCATTAATTACATTTCTGGCATTATATTTGTTTCATTAGCATATTTCTGATAAATTTCCTTCTTGTCTGTTCCTATGTGCTTAATTAGCTGCTCTATCTCACCTGTTACCCCATTGTCTGCTCCCTTAATCCCCTACGTAATTTTTTATCTCTTGCTTTGTTGTTCCACGATATATGTTGTAGAATAGGATAGGTTAGCGCTTGTTGTCAAGTCTAGCCTCGTCACTACTTCGCCCGAGGTTAGGCTCGGCACTTACTCAGTACATGGGATCGGTTGTACTGATGCTACACTGCACATCTTATTGTTGTGCAGATCCCGCACTCGTACCCATTGGACAGCGTTAAGGGAGTCTCCTCTAGTCCACCTTAAAGGCTTCAAGGTATACCCGTTGGAGTTCGTGGGTCTTGGCGTCTCTCCTATCCCTAGTTTTTTATTTATGTCTTGTCTTTCCTCTAGATTTCAGAGAGTCATGTATTTCCTTTCATACTTTGTATTTAGCATTCCTATAGATAGTTCGTGAGTTTGTGACTCCAGGTTTTGGGGAATTATCGCTTCACTTAGCTTTGAAACTTTATCTATTTTCGTTGTTAAATTGTGAACTGTTTCTAGATTATTCTGTTAATTCGGTGTTATCATATTAGTTTAACTGTACATGTTGGCTAGCATGTTCAACGTTAGATGCCATCACGGCCTGAAGGTGAGATTCGGGTCGTGACAGTGAATGGGTAAACGGATTTTTGTCCGAACCTCGAGTTTGGACCAAGCAGGCCCGGGGTCAATTTTTAACTCTCTTTTGGAAAAAATCAGGAAATCAATAATTATTCATTAAAGTCGATTCCTTTAGCGTCAATTGATGATATTAAACTAATTATGGTTAGATACAAGTGGATTGGAGGTGAATTCTAAAGGGAAAGTTGTACTTGAGCAATGAGCGGCATGCGAAATCGAGGTAAGTGTTGTGCCTAACCTTAGCTTAAGGGAATAGGTATTGTGTGATTACCTGCTATGTGTTTTGTTGCTGAAAGCGATGTATAGGTGAGGTGATGAGTACCTATACATTTTAGTCGAGTCATAACATGCGAGTGAAAGTCCATTCTTGTTATTCTTGTTATTCTTGTAATCTTAAAGTCTATTATCCATACTTATTGTTGTTATTGAACTGTTGGGAGAACTGTATCGAGTTCCACCGCGATGGATAATATTGTGAACATTGATTCGAGGTTGAGACGTTAAATTGTGAAAATTTCTCTTTATCTGTTGTTAATGATTCTGTGATTGGTGTAGAAGAGTGTAAAGCACGAAGGGTGGTGCCGTGCATAATTTATTTTATATGGTGAGGAAGAGTATAAAGCACGAAGGGCGATGTCGTGCATGATTTATTTATATTGTGAGGAAGAGTGTAAAGCACAAAGGGTGATGTAATGCATGATTTATTTATATTGTGACGTTGAGGGTAAAAGCACGAAGGGTGATGCCGTGCATTCATATTTATAATCTGGTGAGGATAAGAGTAAAAGCACGAAGGGTGATGTCGTGCATTCCTATTTGTTATATGGTGAGGCTGAGAGTAAAAGCACGAAGGGTGATGCCGTGCAGATTTCCTTCCTAATTTGGTTGTTTGTTAATCACTGTTTATTTCTGCCTTCTCGTTTTTCTCACTCCTTATGTTGAAATTTCCCATTGTATGTCCCCTTCCCATTAATTGTTATTTTAATTCTTTATTTTGATGTTATATCATGATTATATATGTCCAGGTTTTATGTGGTGTCATGCCTAGCCTCGTCACTACCAGTACATGGGGTCGCTTGTACTGATACTGTACTCTGCACTTTCTGTGCAGATCCAGGTTTAGGTCCAAGCTGAGTTCGAGTTGTAGCAGACTATTTGCATGGAGACACGAGGTAGATCTGCCGACGTCTGCAGATTCCTGGAGTCTCTTCCTTATTAATCAGTTGTTGTTTTATTTAGTTCAGAACAGATATATATTTTCTTTTAGCCAAATACTTGTAGTAAATTCTTAGTAGTTCGTGAATTGTGACTCTGAACCCTGGGTAGCTAGAGATTAGTATTATTTTCGCAGTATCGTATACTATTTCATTTGTTATTTTTGGTACCATGTATTGGATGGTAGTAAAACTTTGTATATATAGTTTAATTTTTTTAATATCATAACCCTCTAATGTTGGCTTGCTTAGCAAGTATAGCGTTAGGCGCCATCACGGTCCTGAAGGTGGAATATCGGGTCGTGACACTAACTCTAGTACCTTAATAAACAATTATAGCTATCCCTCTATAGACTATAAACTCTAGCATAGAAAGCTAAACAAACTATTCAGAATTGTCACCTACTATTTAATTACACTTCTCAATAAGCAGAATATGTTATAATTATAGAATAACGACTCAAACCTAAAAGAACTTCAGCAACAGCGTCGTCAGGGTTTGGTTCTTCAATTGAGCAGCTTGAATCACTCAAAGCATCTCGTGTTGTGAATGCTATTTGTCTTGAATAAAATTCTATGTCTGTGCGGAATAGCGGCAGTCTTCAACAACAGCAGTGATATGCTTTATATAGGAATGAGGTTAGCCGAATCCTTTTCCAATTCTAGCCCAAAACCTGCAATAATTCTGTCACCTCTTAAAGAAAATAAATCTTAAAAAGGATTCTATTTTCTTTCTTAAAAGATTCCTTCACATGTTTTTCCTTTCTATGCAAGTATTTTATATAAATCATGAATTCTTGTTGACCACGAATTTTTTCAATTATTACACAAATTCTTCATGTAGTTTAACTCGCAATACGAATAAGATTTTGGCTTCTGATCAGTGTCTTCAGGTAATCTGGTTCTTTCAATATTTTACCTGGTTCTAGAAACAGCTGCTTGACATATCTGTAACCATGTATATCAGCACAACAAATATCTTCAAAAAATCTGGTTCTTTGATAAAAGCTTATTAATCATCAAAACTAATTTAAACTCAACTCAACATATGGTTTATAGATGTCTTTAATTTCATGGTATTGCCTTTTTTATAATACTAGTTTCTCGGCACATGCGTTTCACGTGTATTCCAAGTATTGTAGTACAATATGTAAAAAAAAATATTATTAAAATATAACTTTCAATACAAGTTTTTATGAATGTTCTATATGAATTACATCGTAATGTGTTTGTCAAGGTCAAAATGATTGAATATCGACTGAATTTACGAAAATGGCAATTAAAGTTTGATTGGATAGATATATATAATTTTTATATTTTTTTAAGAGTTGGAACAACCAACAATACTCGACGGAAATCTCCTCAAAAACCATAAGTTTTCCTCCAAAAGGTCCATTAACGTTTATAATATCTTGAAAGTTTCTATCAACTATTTTAATTTTGTGATACTTAGCCACGACTGCTTTTGTAACGACCCGACCGGCCGTTTTGAGTTCTAGCGCGGCGTTCAGTGGGTTGAAGTCGTGAGCAGCTTCATTTCAGGTATTATGACCCGTGGCGTGGTCGGAATCGAATTCCAGGAAGTTTAGAATTTGATTTGGAAAGAAAATTCTCATTTCAGAAGCCTTAAGTTGGAGAAAATAACTAAGTTGGAATTTTGAGTAAACGATCTCCGAATCCGGATTTGAAGGTTCCAGCAGGTTCGTATGATGTTTCGAACTTGGTGTATGTTCGAAACGGGTTTTGGATAACCCGGGAGCGTTTCGGTATATTGTGGAAGTTAGCATTTTAGAAGGATTTCATGAATTTGGGCTTGAAGTACATATCAGTGAGATTGATGTCCGTATGCGCTTCTGAGTCTCGGAATAGCTCCGTATGGTGATTCTGGAATTGGGAGCGCGATCAGAAGTGAATTTGGATGTCCGTAAGTCATTTTGGAGTCATTTGGCTAAAGAAAGAAATTTGAAGGTTTTTGGGAAATCCGGCCGGAAGTGAAAGTTTTGATATTGAGGTCGGAATGCGATTCCGGAAGCTGGAGCAGGTCCATAATGTTGAATATGACTTGTGTGAAAAATTTGAGGTCAATCGGACGTGATTTGATAGGTTTCGCATTGGATGTATAAGTTTGAAATTCTAAGTTCTTAAAGAACTAGATTTGAGTGTGATTCGTGATTTCGGCGTTGTTTGATGTTATTTGAGGGCTTGAGCAAGTCCGTGTCATGTTTCGGGACAGGTTGGTATAATTGGACGGGGTCCCGGGGCCCCGGGTGGATTCCAGGTGGTTAACGGATCAAAATTGAAGTTGGAAAAGGGCTGAAGCTGCTGTCATCTGGTGTAACCGCACCTGCGAGGATTTGGCCGCAGGTGCGGCTTGGGAGTCGCAGGTGCGAGTGTGAGCTTGGCTTGGTCGGGAACCGCAGGTGCGATGGATATTCCGCACCTGCGAAGTCGCAGGTGCGGACAGTGCCGCGCATGTGCGAGTTGGGCTGAAGATGAGGAGAACTGCAGGTGTGGGAGATTTGGTCGCACCTGCGGGATCGCAGGTGCGGAGGAAGGACCGCAGGTGCGAAAATCGACCTGGCCAGAATGTTTTAAAACAAGAAATTTGGTTCATTGTCTTCATTTTTCTTCATGGGATAGGCGATTTTGGAGAGCTTTCAAGGGAGATTTCACCAAGCATCAAGAGGTAAGTAAATTCCTCCCGTTTGTAAGTTAAATACAAGATTTTATGCATGGAAATTGGTAGGAAATGGGGGTTTTTGAAGAAAAACCTAGAAAATGGAAAATTTGTATTTTAGCCACGAATTGAGCATGAATATTTGAGTAAATTATATATTTGAGTTAGTAAGGCTATAAGTAGGATGTATTTTCGAGAAATTTCGGATTCCGGGCACGTGGGCCTGAGCGCATTTTGGTCATTTCTCCGAGCGGGGTTGGGAAAGTATATAATCTGAATTTGTTGTGAGTATTAGGATGAATTTTCATTGCTTTGTCATTTATATGGTACTTTCTGAGCGTTATGCGTCCTTTGGAATCATCGGAAGGGCTTGGAAGCCGGTGTTGGAATTTCGGAGCGAGGTAAGTCTCCTTTCTAACTTTGTGAGGGGGAATCATCCCCCTAGGTGAATTAATTCAGTACATGCTATTATCTTCGGGGACTACGTACACACGAGGTGACGGGAGTCCGTGCGTAGCTACTATTATGTCATGTCCGGGTAGCCTAGGACCCACTATCATTCTTTATGTGTGTACCTGTAACCCTGCCTGTAATATTAGACTGCTAATATGACCAAAAACGTAATTGAATGTCTAAAAGAAAGCCAGAGCTCGTATTGTTAACCTGCTAAAAGAGAATTTGTTTCCGCTGTGAATATATGTGTACCTGGACTGGGTTGTATCATGGATTATTACTAAACTTGACAAATGAATTTCAAAAATAAAGATTTCAAAACCTATATTTCATATTTGCTTTAATAAAGATTTTACGACTTTCCCGAGAAAAACAGTTTTTTTGATAAAAATATGAATGTATTATATGGATATGTGTAACTTGGGGTGCCTGAGTCGCTTGAGTGATTCGCGAGCAGGAAGACCCTGTATTTGTGTATGTATTCGTACGAGCACCTGAGTCGCATGTATGATTCGCGAGCAGGCTAGTCGTATTATGTTAACTGCGTCGCATGATCGATTCGCGAGCGAGGCAGATAGATGCATCTATGGTTCGAGCCGGTCGACCCCTCGGCAGTGCACAATTTATTATTGTTGGTCTGTGTCGTTCGACCCTCGGCATTGCCTGCGCATGATATTTGTTGCGTAGTTGTTATGATATTTGCCTGATTTTTGGCCTGAAAATGTTAAATTATCGATGGAAATGACAAAGACTTAAGGTTATTCAAAAGACTTTTGGAAGAGGTTGTTCCTTCCGTTGATTTATTATTATTTGATTAAATCATCATGTTGATTAATTGTTAATATGACGAAGATATAAAGTGTTAAATGTGAACGGAATTAAAGGATGTTTAAATTCTATTTTATAAATTGCCTATGATAAAACCATGCTTAGTGTCACCCCTAAATATTTTAAATGGACCTTTAGTAAGTGTTTCAATTGACCTCTCGTCACTACCTCTCTGAGGTTAGAGGGGCGACTTACTGAGTACACGTTTTGTACTCATACTACACTTGTTGTGCATTTTATTGCACAGGTACTTTCATAGCAAATGTGGAGGATTCAGAGACTTAGGCGAGCTACATCATCTGGAGGAGATCCAGCTGACAAAGTCTCCTTCAGACTGTATTTATTCAGATTTTTTTAAATTTCCTTGCCCAGTTGTATTTCGGACAAGCTTGGTGATGATTGTATAAATTCTTAGAAATTGCTCATGTACTTGTGACACCGGGTTCTGGGATATGTATTGGGACATAATTGTTAGGTGAAATCTTAGATCACTGTTTTTAAATAACCGAATTTTATTTGCCGTCGTATTTAATTTACAAAAATTTATGTATTTGATTGTGAAATGCAAGAAAAGGTAACGGTTTCGAAAATGCTAAAACATGAATGTATTTCAACTAATTAAGGATTTGGCTTACCTGAAAGTGGTGTCCGGCGCCATCACGACCTATGAATTTTGGGTCGTAACAGCTTTGTCCATGTTATTAATTTTATTATTTTATTAACTTAGCAGCACCGCTATATTTTGACATATTATTATGGTTGTATCATATGTTTGAAGAGATATGTTAAATATAGAGTGAGTTATATATACAATAGTAACTCAATAGTTAAACTTCCTCGTACAACACGTTGACTAAAGAAATTAAGTTTCTTTGAGAGAAACAATACCAAATACCTCATGATAAAATGATCTATCTCGCATGTACTCATATTTTACCTAGTTATAATTTTTTAATATTTTCTATTCAGTTGTTTGGCTTTATTTTTAAACTGTATATATACTACTTTTTATTTTACCCTTTAAACGTGGGTTTGCTTATTAAAGTGCTCGCTTTATTTGCGTCTTCTATTAATAAATCAAAAATATCAACTTGCCTTGCGTATATCGAAATTGTTTTATCTTATCAAAGATTTGGAAATCCAATCTTAAAATTAAAAATATTGTAATTTTATTAATGTTTTGACTTGCGTAAACATAAAAGAAATAAGGGTTGCCGGCACTACTTATTACTAAATTCCATTAGATATTAATCTCTGACATAATTGGCTGATTCACCAAGCATAGCCTAGCTACAATTCACCAAGCAAATAAGTGCAAGGTAACTAAAGTCGTTACTTGTACTCCATCTTTACTGAAAAAAATAAGTATAATATGGGTGGAGAAGTTCGTATAACATCCCCATCAAAATTTAAATACAATACTATTACAATTCTCACAAAATTCAAATACAATTTATTTAGTTTTTTGAATTTCAGTTTATATATTTCTTACTCTAACTACTAACAATTCCATCACCCTTTTGAAAGGGAGGCCTTCATTCAATCATGAGGCATCATAACTCATCTCACTATTGGAAAGTTAGAACCAACATAAATGCACCCTTTTTTAATTAGTGAATATGATTAGCATTTGGATCACATAACATAGTATAAATTTGAGAAATAACGAAATGAGGAACAATCAACAAGAAGCACAGATCGCATTTAACATAGTAATGCCCAAATTTAATTAATAGTCAAAGTAGCTAGGTTGCACACCTCTAGAAGAAGGGCATTGGATGAACAAGTATGTCATCATCACTATAGTTAATATCCTTAATTGGTGGTTGGATATTTTTCAATTTACTGAACTAGTGGTAGTGGAGTTTGCCGTCAACAAGCACATATAACATACAGATGTGGATATCCAAAATTTAAAGTTTATGAGTTTCTATCGTAATCTCAAATTAATTTACAATAATAATTGAGTTTCGCAAGTAAATATTTAGTGAATCTTTTAGTAAAAATACATGGTGTATGTAAAAATTACTGAATTCCGAAAACTCATATGATAACACATGCAACTGCATTGTTAGGAAACAAAATTGCTTAAAAGTCCAGAAAATGTAAAATGGTTTGGAGAAAAACTTGAATCCAAAATGAAATTCATGACCCTTTTGGAAGAAGGTACGAAGGCATGCAACAAGTTGAAAATCAAATCAATCTGATTTTAAAAGAATATATGTAATGAAATAGTTGTGTCTCTTTAATGAAAGAGTACGACGGGTTGGTTGGGGGCCGTTTTCAGGACTTTTAAAAAAATATATTAGAATATTTAAATTATTTAAAAAGACATTTTAGTAATTCAATTTTTAATTTTTGAGGTTCCCACTTTTATATAACTAGTTTCTGGACACGTACGTTGCACGTGTATCCCAATCTAATCAGCAAAATAATACAAATAATATAAAAATATGTGTGCGATAAGGAAACGTAATCTCTGACTTAATTAGTTGTGAAATATAAGAGGATTAGATATCATTTAAACAACTAATATTAGTTACGTAAATATGATTGTCATACCAAATATTCAACTTGATAATTTTCTTGCTTTTTTATTATAGTTTGACAATATGTAGTTTACATTTGGATATGAGCAACGCCATCTATAGTTGCAGATACTTCATATCTTGAAGTTTTTGTTTTGTCTTTAAAAAATTGTTGTCTTTTTTACTTTTATAGTTGCATACATATCAAGAAGCTATTGACGAATGAAAGTTGTAATTTGTAAAAGGTGTATAGAAATTCGATCAAAATAAGTTTTCTTTAGGATGGTTAGTATATCATAATCAATTTCATGGTGTAAAGCTGCAAAAAAGAAAAAATTATAGTTATTTGTGATAGAAACACTTAATAGCAATTTTCTTTTATACTGATTCAAGATTATGACTCCTTTCATCCGTAAGTTTGACAAAAAAATTCAATTATATAATTGTATAAATATACCACAATAATCATGTGTCACATCTCACATCCATTACACATCATGTAGCCTAATACTTTATCTATTACTAAACTTGCATAGTAACAAAAAAGGGGTTAAAATAGACCAACTAATAAGTGGTATAATACATTCTAAATTGGGTAGCTTAGTCACTAATCAAAATGAATCATTAACTATTTTGTATATGAATTCTCGAAAAAGAAAAAGACAAAAAAAATAATGCTTTTAAACTTTCAAGTGAAATATGGAACCGAACAAAGGAGCCAAAAGAGCGAGAAAATTACTTAAAAAATAAGAAATAGTGAATTATTCTACTAAAATGATTAGGTCATCTAGGCAAAGAATAATAATTTAGCAAAAACTTATTTGTTATGCACTTTTATAGAGTTACCGAGTGAAATAAATAATACAAACATATTCTACCAAAATTTAACTACCATGAAAGAAGAAACAAAGAAAAGACGAAAACCGTTTCTGAAGCAGTAATAATTAAGAATAGTATAAATGAACTCATAATTTTAAAAATATAAAAGGTTTAAAACTAAAAATCTTGAATGTTAAACCAATAGAATTTAAATCATATATTTGCATTTGGATACGATGAATGAGATTAATTTTATGTTATTTATTAGATATATACAATCATGTGATATAATCATATTTCATCTAATACTTTCTTATAAATAATTTTAAAGTAAAATGTAAGCATATATATGATTTGAACGCCAAGTATCCAATATAATCATCTTAGTCTTGGGATATGCATATGAAACCAACATCACTTAGTCCCAAGAGTGGGAAAAGAAATTAAGAATAAAAATGTGTATGAACAATAATGTATTGTTTAATACTTATAGGCAATAACAAAAAGGAAAATTAAACTGGCCTATCAAATCTGCAATTTTAATGCTTTCCTCTATGATCTTAGGTATGACAACATGGAATTATATCTGCAAACTTTTTTGCAGCAGAGATTTCATTGCAAACAAAGTGAGCCAATTTAGAGTTGTTTGGATGCCTATATATCTTTATGGTGATATACATGTATGATAACTTCAAAAGACTAATATAAAAAATTCGAAGTATTTAGAAACATATAGTACAGTATAACAAATCTTATAAAAACCTAATTAGAATTGTTTTATACTTCCAACATTAATATTTAATATACATTTTATACATAAATATTGAAGAAATGAATTAGTTATTTTCGAAGTTATAAATTTGTGATTAAGTATTATCCACATGGTCATGTAGTTGAATGTAATTAGGAATATTTTCAAAAATATACGGATATTCTGCTGATTAATAAATATGCAACGTGAATCAAATGCTTGTTCCTGCTTGTACCACTTAAGAGACTCCATGTTTTGACGAATTAAACCAATTAAATTTTATATTCCAAGTTTGAGTAACTAATGAATAAAATCCTCTTCCACCCTTGGACTTCTTTTCCCGTTCATGATGACATCTCTCCTCTTTTCCTGAGATGGCTCTCTGATGTCGACTTCTTTGCGACAGGTTTTTGTGCCTTGGTAGTCATGAACACTCTATAGGGACAAATTTAGAAAATAAAATAATTAATTTAAGAACAAATAATTGTCTTAATGCAAGTTAATTGAGTATAGGAGAGTTTAACCTTGAATAAAATTGAACCCATAATAATATAGAAATCTAAAAAATTATGAGTCAAGTTAGGCATACCGGATAACCAGGATTTTCACATCCTTGGGCGCCTTTTATGGTTGATTGCTCTTAAATATGTGCTTGATCCAAACACCTTACCAATCTCTAACATGATAATTTTAATACTCAAATGTGATCTTAAGCTCCTCCTCATATCGTCTCCTGATTTCCCTCCAATAGGTAATGCAACAATGTTGTCATAACCAATAGATTCCCCTTCTCTTTAAGGTCAAGAAAGCATGTATATCTATGCACTCACAACTAACCCTTTCGGGTTTGCCGTGCGACAAATTTTTTTATGGTAAAAAAGAATAGCACACGCTCAACCCTAGGAAGCTGAACTGTATAAGAAATGTAATAAATTTCATTCTTATATTTTTCTAACAAGTCACCTGAGACAAATGAAAGGTCATATTTCCATGTACTCGTTGATCTCAATTTAATTGACCAAATTCATTTCTCAATTCACACGTTTATGTAACGACCTGACCGGTCGTTCCGTGAGATTTACCCCATTTCCCCTATTTCTACATTTGTTATGTATCGCTATCTTATTTTTGATTTATTGGATTAGTTGGTTTGGGTCCAGAGTGGTTATAACGAGAGTTTAGGCATTTAGCCTTTTAAAGTAGCCTAATAGTTGAGAAAGTCAATTGAGAGTTGACTTATTGGTAAACGATCTCGGAATACGGATTTTATGGCTCGAGTAGCTTCGTTAGGTGATTTGGGACTTAGGAGTGTGTTCGGAATATTTTTGTGATGCCCAGTGTAGAATTAGGCTTGAATTGGCGAAAGTTAGTTTTTGGCGATTTCTGGTCGGCAGTGGCAAATAGGCTATCAAGGTCGGAATGGAATTCCGGAAGTTGGAACAGTCTCGTAATGTCATTTTGCATATGTCTGCAAAATTTCAGGTTAATCGGAGGTGTTTTGGTTGGTTTCGGAATAGCTGACGAAATTTAGAAGTTTCAAAATTCTTAGGCTTGAATTTGATGTTAGTTTGGTATTTTTGTGTTGTTTTTGGTGTTCCGAAGGCTCTACTAAGTTTGAATGATATTATGGGATATGTTGGTATGTTTGGTTGGGGCCCCGAGGGGCTCGGGATTGATTTCGGATTGTTGACGGAGAGTTAGAGTGATATTTGGAAAATCTGCTGTGCTGGTTTGCTGGTGTTTTCGCACCTGCGGAAGGGGATTCGCATGTGCGATTATGCAGGAGCGTAAGGGGAGTCGCAGGTGCGATTATGCAGGAGCGGAAGGTGAGGTCGCAGGTGCGAAGTTCTGACTGTGTAGGAGAGGTCCGCAGGTGCGAGGAGTTTGTTGCACCTGCGATGTCACAAGTGCGGAAGGATGGTCGCAGGTGCGAGTTTTGGCCGTTAAGTTAGTGATCGCAGGTGCACACCCTGGGACCGCAGGTGCGGGTCTGCAGGTGCGGCTAGTTGTCCGCAGGTGCGAAAATGACTGTGCAGAAAAGTATAAAAGGACCCCTCCGCGAAATTCATTAAGTTTACATCAATTTGCATGCGGGAGGAGTCCATTGAAGGTGGTTTTGGGAGAGATTTTCAAGGTTCTTCAGCAAAGGTAAGTTCTTTGATTGTTAATCCCGTTCCTATGCTATTTTATTAAGATTAGGCTTGAAAATTTAAGGATTTGGGTAGGAAAAAGTTGGGAAAATGGGAGGAAAGAATTGAGATTTCTTTTGAGATTTTGGAATGGCAATTGTGGTCCGATTTTAGTGTTCTTGGTATGTATAGAATTGTGGGAGGACGAGGTTTCCAGTGATGTAAAAAGTTATCAGATTCCGAGATGTGGGCTCGGGTTTGGCCGAATTTCGAGATGTTTGTCTAAATTGATAATTTTCGATTGGGTTGTGTTCCTTGAGTATATATTGATGATGTTAACTGGTTTTTGGCTAGATTCGGAGCAATCGGAGCCAATTTGAGGGGCAAAGGAATAGCGGACTAGTGTCGCGGCCCGGTAGAGGTAAGTAATGGTCTTAAATCTTGTCCCGAGGTTATGGAACCCCGGACTGCATTATTTCTCACTGAATTTGGAATGGCGCACATGTCGGATGACGAATATGTGACGCGTACTGATTTTTGGATTGGACTAGGTCCTCCCCGCAGCGACTAATGAGTTGCATATTTACTCAAAATCTTATGTTAAATTATGTTTTAAAGATTTGTGAAATATTTGGGCTATAAGTCGTGTTTGGGGCCTCGTGCCGATCTGTTTAGACCCTTTAAGGGTGTTTTACTGCTATTTTCCTCACTACCTGTTGATGGTTTTACTCAACATCATTGTGCATACTGTTTTAGTTGAAACTCAGCCTGATTTACACTACATGACCATTAAAATGATGTTTTCGGGTCGAGTACCCTGTTCTACTACTTCGCCCGAGGGGCTTTTCGAGTGGTTCCACCGAGTGTGGTCGAGGGCCAAGAATGATGGTGAGGTGCTGAGTGATATTAGCACTTGGGCTGAAGGAGCCCTTCCGGAGTCTGTACACACCCCCAGTGGGCGCACCGAGTGCGAGTGATTGAGTGATTGGGAGGCATGAGTGACTGTGAGGTGCTGAGTGATTGTGAGGTGCTGAGGGATTGTGAGGCATGCCCGAGGGGCTGATTATGAAATATGTTTTTGCTTGAGGGGCTACTTATGATTTTACTACATTCATTTTGCATACCAAATCCTTGTTTTAAAGTTGTTAAAACTGTGCATAGTATACATAGGTATACTATCGGAAAGTAAGGTTGTGTATATTGTGACATGATAACATTGATTTTGATGTGATTCCTTGCTACTTAGACTTGATTTATCTCCATTACTACTGAGTTGGCGTACTCACATTTCTCCCTGCACCTCTGTGTGCAGATTCAGGAGCAGATATCGAGCCGCCTTAGAGAGAAGCCTCTGCGCGAGCGGTGGTGGACGAATTTCGTCCCTTCGCCTATAGACGGCGGCTTGGCTTCGCCGTCAATAAAATCGAGCTAATATGTGATCATGACAGTACACTGATGCATAGGTCTTCTTTACTTTCTCAATCTTCCGAAAATTTGCTGTGGGTTGAATGGGAATAACATGCTATTTTTCTGTTCAAGTTATTTGGTACAAGAAAGACATCAGTAATGACCACATTGGGGCCCTCAATCCCCCATCGCTTACCACCATGAACAACAACTTTCCCGATCAATTGGTTTTTAATTCTTTGGGTTCCCTTAACCAAGCCACTGCCTATGAGTCGCCGGCTCATTCTTCAACAGGCACGCGGTCAGAGCCTAAGCTAGNTGATCTTCCCCAAGAGCTCACATCGACGGGAAGGTTTGGCACCTCGATGTCGGCTCTTCGCCACCGGACATACGGTTCCCGCGGAAGATCAAGTTGGTGAGCCGTGTGATGTTATACATATATAGCAGCGGATCCGGATTGTGGGGATATAGAGGTAGCTGTTCAGCGTTCGCAGCATCTCTGCTTTCCCATCCTGTTGTATTTATCTTGATTCGGAGTTTTGTATCTTAATACTTTATTTTGGCTTATTTCACTAGATGCTCATGACATGTTGGCTCCGGGTTTTGGGGATGACAATACTGTATATAAAATTTGCCTATTATATTAAGAATCTTTTTGTATATTGTTATGAATTGCTTGAAACTTAAATGAGATTTTCAAAGGAAATTGTGAACACGCGGTAGTCGGCTAGCCTAGTTCCACGATAGGCGCCATCACAGCCGGTTAAGATTTGGGATCGTGACAGTTTCATATAGTCATAATGTATCATTTAATAGGAAGCCAATTGAATAGCCAAATTTATTTTGTGTAATCTACCAAAACTGACATGGTAATATTTCAAATAAAATATTTAATGGCAAGTAATTTAACTTTTAGGTGGAAGGTAATTTGGTCATTCAACTATGGAAGGATAATTTAGTAAATCAACTTTACCTAAAGAGCTTCACGCATACTTGAATCAAATTGATGCAAAAAAAAAAATTAGGTATTATTTCATTCAACTAATGCTTTGGATATACTAGATAGTTTCCTTTTAAGGCGATTGTATATGTGAAAGTAATCTAATATTACATAAGAGTCATCAATTTCATTACGTTAATTGAGATCCATTGGTATTTTTATGACTGAAACTAATGTCAGTTTACAACTTTTAGTTAAGAGTCAATCGTATTTACTTAATTAGCTTAGATTTGCGGAATTATTTACACATTCCTTAAGAAAATACTAACTTTTAGATATAAATATGCAATTTGACTGAACTATCCCTAATTAAATATGTATTGAGATTTGGTCACTTGACACTTAATAAGGGCAAATCTAGAAAAATAAGATTAATTCTTTCTTGATTTGGTAAGTGTACACTCTTTTTGAACCAAAAAAAAACTAAATGAACACTCTTTTTGAACCAAAAAAAAAACTAAATGAACACTCTTTTTGAACCGGAGGGAATAGGGTACTATTCGCTTCATCTCAAAATATTTATCACTTTTCGCTTTTTAAGATTTAACTAACATGAACTCTAACCAACTTTTTCAATGCATATTTTTAAATCATATTGATATGATCCGAAGAGTTGCAAATTACAGTACTCTTTGTATATATTTTGAATATTTAAATTTTAACATTAAAATATTAAATTAATCTAATCCAATTTAACTTCAAGCATTACTCAAATTAATTCTTGAGAAGGAAAAAAAATGACAATTAGTAGAGCGGAGTAGCTAGCAAAAACTTTTCTGCTTGAAAAAATCAAACAATTAGCTACAGGACACTAAATAGTTAAGCTTTCCGAATGTTTAGATTTAGTTGGGGTTGCATGCCTAACTTTAGGATGATGACATACGTGTACAGTTTATTCAGATAAAATGATTTAATTTAGCATGATACATGTGTTCCTTATTCTTTGAAAAGGTTATATATCAATAATAGATCCACTCCCTGCAGGTAATTATAAATACACTAAGATATACTTTGGGGTTTTAGAAGGAAAGGGATCGTTTGGTTCTAGAAGAATTTTTTTAAAAATAAAGGATTGATTGAAGTATTAGGACAATTGGTCATTGTGACAACTCAATCTTTTTATGTATGAGCCTAGCTCTAACTTCTTACTCTATATTTTGTCCCAATCAAAAGATGTAATAATAAATTAGATCCACGGACTATTTAAAGAAAGGGAAATAAGTACAATAATATTCACATTATAATAGTATATGCAGTGCACATTATGATCTTGATGGGGCAACACAATTTAATTTAGCATGATACATGTGTTCCTTCTTAGATCCACTCCCTGCAGGTAATTATAAATACACTAAGGTTTCTGCATCCCAAATCATTCATCTTTTCATTTTGGTATTTTTCTATACAGAAAACGAACGAATCATATCAGCATGTTTCTACAAGTAGCCTCTCCCTTGCCAAAAAATGTAAGTACTTTATTCTTTCCAAATAGAGATCATTATTTTCAGTTGAAATTGTCTAATAAAGTTACAGAATATTCATGCAAACTTTTTCATAGATTCATGTTTTACAATTGCATGCATGCAGACTATATGTACTTTCTTTATGCTTATTCGTATTTTGTTTTAACAGGGTTTTGGATCAACTTTTGTCAGTCCATCCATAGCAAGAAGAGCCATTCCTGAGCAACTGGTCGATTACCATTTTCTCTCTTTTAATTCTCCATTTTTTTATGCGTTTGGGTACGAAAGAGAGGAAAATATATTCGAGAAGAAACTGTGTTTTTTATTATTCAACGCTCTCTAGAATTTGAATTTATTTCAACAGAACTATATGAGAACGTCAATTTTGTACAAAATTGGAAACCGTTTTTCCTTCATAGAAAACACGCCCATCTGGTTTCAGATTAACATCTTTTTATCAAGTTGTTTCCTCGCTAAATATCGTAACCAAACCATTGTAACTAAACAGTTGTTAGTTTCTTTGGTTTGTTCTTCTCTTTTCTTTTTAAGCAGAATATTTTCATTATCAATCTTTACTTGAAAAGGGTTAGGGCATCCATCTTGTTATTCTATAAGCTTA
>ML321962.1:0-15654 GCA_005239505.1 Nicotiana paniculata | reverse complement strand
ACCCAATCCACATATATAATAATATTATTGTGGCATGCAACCAGATCCACATATATAATAATAATATTATATCAACGTGCAACCTGATTCACATATATATAATATTGTTGCAGCGTGCAACCTGATCCACTATATATATATATATATATATATATATATATATATATATATATATATATATATATATAAAAACCAACTATAGCGTATCTCACAATGTTACATAAAAAGGGAACTAAAATGCATAAATTCTCAAAAACAATCTAATATAATATAGTAAAGTGAAATAGGAATCAAATAAACACAAATAAGCAAGTAAAGGCACGATACAGGTAAAAGAACTTATCTAGTAACATCTAAGAGCATATAACAAGTAAATATGGACAATAAATAAAGGCATGAATAAATGGAAGCATGTAGCAAATAAAGACATGTAAAAGAGAAGGAATGTATTTAACAAGTAAAGACGTATAGCAAGTAAACCATGTAACGAGTAAAAATCTGGAATAATTAAAGACAAGGTATAATTGAAGACATGCAATTAAGTAGTACACCCTGAATGCTTGAACCCATGACAATGCATATACACTCGCCACCTCGCATATACACCATCCCAAAACATAAATCACGTAGCAAATAGATCAATCAAGTCCTAATTCCCTCAAATTATGGTTAATCACTACACTTACCTCTTTCCAGAGCAAAGTCAATAATCCAACATGGTTTTCCCTTTAGAACAAGTCAAAATAAGCTTTAAAAACTACCCCCTTAATGAAAAAGATTTGATCCTTAACATAATTTAGAAAGTCAACAAAAAGTCAACCCAAGACCATGTAGTCGAAATCCGAAATTAAGACAAAATCCTGATAACCCATTCACCTCGGGCCCGAATATGTTATTTGTTTTGAAATCCGGCCTCAATTTGAGATCTAAATCTCAATTTAAAAAAATTCCTAATTCTACCCTAAAACCCAATTCTAGTCTATGAAATCCTAGATTTTGATAGTGAAAAATCAGGAAAAACTAATGAATATTGAATGAAAACAAGTTAAAGTTACTAACCTATGAAGTTGGGAAGAAATTTCTCTCCGAAAATCGCTTCTATGGAGTCTAGGTTTCAAAAATGGTGTAAAACGAGCTAAGTCCTGAAATTCTCAACTTTTACCCAGCTGCAGGTATCGCAATTGCGAAGCCTCGTTCGTAATTGCGAAGTTCGCAAATATGATCCATTGATCAAAAATGTGATCAGTGCCTGAGCCCTACTGAAATCACAAGTACGACTAAACCTTTGCATTTGTGAAGTACCCCTCTATTGGAAAAGTGATCAAAGTTTCACATTTGCGAAGCTGTTCCAGCCCAACCTAGTGTTGCAAATGCGATACAGTCACTGCAAATGTGATACCTCTCCCCATATTGCAAATGCGAAAGTTACTTCGCTAAAGCAAAGTTCCCAGTCCAAGCCCCCACATTGCAAATGCTATCCTGACTTCGCAGAATTGAAGCTCGCATTTGCGAACACCTTCACAAATGCAAGACCTGCAAACCATGAACACTAGCAGTTCGTCAACTATACCAAAACCATCTGCAACACATCCGAAACTCAAATCCACTTGAGTTCCAATTCAAACATTCATAAAAAAGTGTAATAACATCATATAAACTTGCTCGAGAACTCAAATCATAAAATAACATTGAAATTCAATAATTGATCATTAAAACTCAATATTTTTAAAGTTAAAACACAATTTTCCAATCTTTCAGATAAAGAGTCACAACAAACTTGGGTCACCCAGGAACCCAACCAAACATGCCTACAAAATAAAAATCATCATATGAACTTACCGGAATCATCAAAATACCGATCCAAGGTTGTTGTAACGATCCGGCCATCCGTTTTGAGTATTTTAGCCATGTTCCCCTATTTATTGCCTCCTCTACATTGGATTGTGGTTATGTGACTTTCCAGGGTGTTTCTCTTTGGTTAGGGTGAGATTTGGAGTGAAATGGGACACTTAGTCCCAGAGTTGGAAGTTTAAGTTGAAAGAGTTGACCGTAGTTTAATTTTTATGTAGACGGCTCTAGAATGAAGTTTTAACAGTTTCAATAGCTCCATATGGTATTTTGGACATAGGAGCGTGTCCGGATATTAATTTCGAGATCCGTAGGTCATTGCAGCTTGAATTAGTGAAAGCTAGAAAGTCGAAAGTTTGGAAGGTTGAGAAGTTTGACCAGGAGTTGACTTTATTGATATCGGGTCAAAATTTGATTTCAAAAGTTGGAAATAGGTTTGTTGTATCAATTATGACTTGTGTGAAAAATTTGAGGTCAATTGGAGTTGGTTTGGGATGCTTTGGCATTAGTTTTAGAAGTTAGAAGTTCATAAGTTCATTAGGCTTGAATCGATGTGCGATTTGTAGTTTTAATGTTTTTTTTATGAGATTTAACACTTCGAGCGAGTTTGTGTCATGTTTTAGGACTTATTGGTATGTACGGATGGGGTCTCAGGGGCCCCAGGCATGTATCGGATTGAGTTTGGACCATTTTTTTCTTGATTTGAGATTGCTGGTTTCTGTGTTCTAGTTTCCTTCAATGCGATCGCGAAGAAAGGTCCGCGATCATGAAGGGTCTTTGAGGACTGGTAGGATTTTTCTCTTCGCATTCGCAAAGTCAGGGGTACGATCACAAAGGTTTCTGAGCTTGGGCAACGCGAACGAGTTAGATCGATCGCATTTGCGTATAAGGAAGGTGAGGTTGGGGCTGAGGCACGCATTGTTCTTCGCGTTCGCATGGCCTTGGACACGATTGCGTAAGTTGAGGAAGCTGGTTATCGCATTCGGTCCTGGCTTCACGCGATCACGAAGAAGGTTTTATGAGCTGGGAAGAATTGTTCTACGCGATCCCGAGTCTGTTCACATTCGCGAAAGAGCTTAACTGGGCAGCAATGTTAAAATCCAAAAATGAGGGTTTTATTTCATTCTTCATCTTTTGGACCTAGATAACTCGGTTTGTGGTATTTTCGAGGGAATTTCAATGAAATCATCGGAGTAAGTGATTCTAACTCGGATTTGGATACTATACATGAATCCATCGTTAATTTATCATTTAATTAGTGGTTTGAGCTGGAAAATTTAGGGGAAAATTGTGAAACTTCATAGACCAAATTTGAGGATTTGAAAGGCGATTTGAGGTCAGATTTGAGTAATTTTTGTATGCGTGCACTCATTATCGAATGGATATCCGAATTTTGTAAGTTTGGTCGGGTTCCAATACGCAAGCTCGGGGTTAACCTTTTGAGTTGACTTTTTGATATTCTTTAAAGATTGCAACTTTATTGTTCGGAATAGTTTTCTATGGTTTGTACTTATGGTATACAGTTGTTTTGTCTAGATTCGAGCTGTTCGGAGTTGGATAATTGCGAAAAGGGGATTACACGTGTTTTGAGGTAAGTGACTTGCCTAACTTTGTGTGGGAGAATTACCCCTTAGGATTGGTATTTTTTTTTTTTAATTGTGGTACGTGAAGGTCGTGTACGTGAGATGACGAGTGGGTACATGAGCTAAATGTGGTAATCGTCCGGTTAGAGTTACATAGGTTCTTTTCTTGCCTTTAATTGAATTGTCATAACATGTTATCTGTAACCTATCCTTATGTGACATACTTGAATTGTAAATACTTGTCTCATCTCTTATTTGCTAATTGTCTTTACATGCTTAGTTGATGTTATTGTTCTTTTGTTTCCTTATTAATTATTTAATTGTTGAATTCCTTTACTTGAAGTTGTTATTTCTTGGAATATCTTATTGTTGAATTATCGTGTTGAAGCAATAAAGGTCGTGATTCACATTGAGGCAAAGTTGTAAATTTGTTGAAATACTATTCTTGTTGAGTTATTCACTTTCGGTTGCTATTGTTGAGACTCTTGTACCTATTGTGGTTTAGCCATGAGGTAATTATTGTGGAAACACTATTATAGTTGACTTCTTTGGCAAGTGGTGGTATTGGGCACTTGAGGTGCGATTTTTGACATGTTGTGATATTGATACGCATGCGGTGATATAAGGATTGGGGTTGAAATTCATGCGTTGAGATAAGATGGGCTTGATACGCGTGTTACTAGTAGGGGAACTACTTGAAGTCACGCGGTTTGATAATATGGGCTAAAATGCGGGTAGCTATTTCGGAATAATGACTTTTATAACTAAATGTAAGGCTCCCGCGGTGATATAAGGAAAGATTATGATTTGATTTGTGAAATGAGACTACGAGGCGGTACCTCGGTAGTGATTTTTGTTGATATTTTTCATCTACATCACTTGTGTTTTGTTTGCATCATTTCCTTGGCATTCTTATTATGTGTTCTTCTTCCGTGTTGTCTTAATTGCCTTAATTTCAGCATAGCTATTCTTGTTATATTTCTTCATTGTACCCTTTCCATTGTTTCCATTACTATATTATACTGTACCTGTTCAGTTTATTTATTTATTCCAGTAGGCGTCTTGATCTGACCTCGTCACTACTCTACCGAGGTTAGGCTTGATACTTACTGGGTACCATTATGGTGTACTCAAACTACGCTTATGCGCATCTTTTTGTGCAGATCTAGGTACTTCATACGACCTTAGGCAGTAGTGAGTCGAGCGTGAATCGGAGACTTCAAGGTATACCTTCCAGCATTCGCAGGCCTCGGAGTCACCCTCTTTCAAGGTATAATAGTTATTGGTTGAATTGAAAGTTTTATTACTATTTCAGTTAAATTCTTCATGTATGCTAGGCTTACCTAGTCTCAGAGACTAGGTGTCATCATGACATCCTACGGTTGGAAATTGGGGCCGTGACAGTTGCTTGCAAAAAAACATTGACTGTGGTCAACTCTAGTCATTTTTAAAGTCAAAAATCACGTTTTCTTAAAAAAAAATGCATATAAATTTTTTGAATATCAACACAGATCATGCATGCAAGTCATAAATCATCCAATTGAGGTATGAAATGTCTCGAAACACACAACAGGGAACTAGTACTCAAAACGACCTATCGGGTCGTTACATTCTCCACATGTGAAAAAAAGTTCATCCTCAAACGGACATAGTAATGTACATGGACTGGTAAAAAAAGTGTGGATATCTACTCCTCATGTCGGACTCGGACTCCTAAGTAGCCTCCTCAATCGGTTGATTTCTCTAATGCCCTTTCACATAAGGAATATCTTTGGATCTTAATTTTAGAACTTGCCGGTCTAGAATAGCCACTGGCTGTTCCTCATAGGTTAAATTCTTGCCAAACTGCACTGTGCTAAAGTCTAAAATATGTGACATATCCTCATGGTACTTCTGAAGCATGGAAACGTGAAATGCCAGATATATCCTACTAGTCTAGGAGGTAATGCAAGTCTATAAGCAATCTCCCCAACTCGCTCCAAGATCTCAAATGAGCCAATAAACCTCGGGCTCAACTTGCCCTTCTTCCCAAATCGCCTCATGACCTTCATAGGTGACACTTAGATAAGAACCTTCTCTTCCTCCATGTAAGCCACATTGCGAACCTTCCTGTCAGCATAAATATTTTGCTTGGACTGTGATGTACGAAGCCTCTCCTGAACCACTTTCACATTTTCCAAAACATCACGTACCAAGTCTATGCCCAACAATCTAGCCTCACCGGGCTCAAACCTTCCAAGCAGAGAACGACATCGTCTCCCATATAAGGCCTCGTACGGAGCCACTGGATACTCTATTGATGGTTCTTGTTGTAGGAAAACTCTCGCTAGAGGTAGAAACGTGTCCCACTAACCCCAGAAATTAATACAGCATGCCCTCAACATGTCCTCCAAAATCTAAATGGTCCACTCGGACTACACGTCCATATGAGGATGAAATGCAGTACTCAGCTCAACCTGTGTGCCAACCTTACGTTGCGCAACTCTCTAAAAGTGTGAAGTGAACTACATGTCCAAGTCTAAAATTATAGAAATGGGCACCCAATTCAGGCATATAATCTACCAGATGTAAATATGAGCCAATCGCTCTGAAGAGTAGTAAGTCATCATCGGAATAAAATGTGCGGACTTAGTCATCCACAATGACACAAACATCACCGTACTTCCTCAAAGTTCATGGTAAGGCTACCACAAAGTCCATAATGATGCATGAAACTTCCACTCCGGTATTACCAACTTCCGAGTTAACCCACCTAGTTTTCTTTTGTTCATACTTCACTTGTTGACAATTCAAACTCCGAGAGACATATCCAACAATGTCTTTCTTCATCTTCTGCCAAACAATAGTGTTGCTTTAAGTCATAGTACAACTTCGTGACACCTGGGTGATTGGAATACCGTGAACTATGAGCCTCCTCAAGGATCATTTCTCTTAAACCATCAATATTCGAAACAAAAATCCAGCCCTGAACCTGCATAACACCATCATCCCTAATCACAAGCTTCTTGGCATAACCCTGTTGCACCGTGTTTTTCCTATCCATACTCTCCGCCTTCTTATTCAAGGCATCAGCCACTACACTAGCCTTCCCCGGATGATATAATATGGTGATATAATAGTCTTTCAATAACTCTAACCATCTCCACTACCTCAAATTAAGATCTTTTTGCTTGAATATACGCTGAAGACTCTGATGGTCAGTGTAGACCTCACATGACACACAGTATAGATAGTGCCTCCAAATCTTGAGTAAGTGAACAATGTCTGGTAGCTCTAAATCATACAAAGGGTAGTTCTTCTCATGGACTTCAATTGACGAGATGCGTAGTCAATTACCCTACCATCATGCATCAATACCACACCAACCCCAATATGTGATGCATAACAATATATCATGTAAGACCCGAAACCTATAGGCAATATAATTACTAGATCTGTGATACTTCACAATATACAGTGTAAGACCCAAAATTTGTGGGTACTACCAATACTAGATATGTAGTCAAGGCAGTCTTTAGCTTCTGAAAGCTCTCCTCACACTCGTCGGACCATCTGAAAAGACTGCCCTTCTGAGTCAACTTGGTCAATGAATTTGAGATATATGAAACCCCCCTACGAACCGATGATAGTAACCCAAACTCAAGCAGCTCCGAGTCTCCGTAGATGAAGTAGGTCTAGCCAGGTTTGAACTGCCTCAATCTTATTAGGGTCCACCTTGATACCCTCGGAAGACACAACAAGACCTAAAAAGGTGAATGGGTCTAACCAGAACTCACACTTCTAAAACTTGGCATATAGTTGATGATCCTTCAAAGTCAGAAGCATAATCCCTAGGTTCTGCACATGCTCCTCTCTACTGCGAGACTAAATCCGAATACCATCAATGAAGACAATCACAAAGGAATCCAATAAAGCTTGAACACTTGGTTCATCAAATCCATGAAGGCTGTTGGAGCATTAGTCAAACCAAAAGACATCACCAATAACTCTTAATGACCATAATGAGTCCAAAAAGTTGTCTTAGGGACATCTGATGCCCTAATATTCACCCGATGGTTGCCAAATCTCAAATCAATCTTGGAAAACACCTTGGTACCTTGAATATGGTCATACAATTCATCAATCCTAGGCAATGGATACTTGTTCATGATAGTGAACTGGTTCAATTGTCGATAGTCAATGCACATCCTCATCGATTTGTCCTTTTTCTTAACAAACAACACTGGCACACCCCAAGGCTAAATACTATGTCTAATGAACCCTTTGTCAAGAAAATCTCGCAAATGATCTTTTAATTCCTTCAACTCAGCTAAAGCTATATAGTACGTTGGAATAGAAATAGGCTGAGAGCCGAGAACCAAATCAATGCAAATGTCAGTGTCCCTATCGGGTGGCATACCCAGCAAATCTGTAGGAAACACATCGTGAAACTGCCTCACAACCGGTACCAAATCCATATAAGGAACCTCCGTACTAGAATCCCAGATTAAGCCAAATACACTAGACACCCCTTCTCAACCATACACTGAGGCTTCAAATATGAAACCACCCTGCTAATGGAATAACCGAGAGTCTCTCTCCACTTTAATCTAGGAAACCCTAGTATGGATAAAGTCTAAGTTTTGGTATGACAATCCAAGATAGCATGATATGGCGACAATCAATCCATACCAAGAAAGACCTCAAAATCTACCATATTTAGCAACAAAAGATGATAGTATCATACCATTAATAGTAACAACACAAGATCGATACACCCCGATGAACTACTATAGAATTTCCAACCAGCATAGACATAGAAGTAGGAAAATCAAGAGAATCACGAGGTATACTAAAATGTGAAGAAAAATATGAAAACACATAAGATTATATAGAACCTGGATCAAACAACACGGAAGTATCTCTATGAGACTGAGATAATACTTGTAATAACTGTATCAGACCTCCCCCTCGAGATGACCTTGAAATGCATAACAAAAGGGTTGAGCCCTACCAACCGAACCTCCACCTCTAGCGTCACTAACTAGCCTCCAGCTCTAGCTAACTGACCACTACCTCGGGCTACCTAACCCTTATCTATAGCTGGATGAACAGGTGGTGAAGCATACGGTGCCAGAATCATAGCACAAGTACCCTGTTATGATATGCTGCCCTGATATCTTGGACAATACTTTCTAATATGACATGTATCTCCACACTCAAAACATACCCCCAGCTGGCGTGGCTACTGAATTTGAGACTAAGCCTGATGACCCAAAAAACCACTATAATAGCTCTATATCAGTGGTGTACTAATGGGAGTTATAGGTGCACTGAATACTAGTTTCTCGGATCGAGGTCCATAAGCACTATGATTTCCAGAAGTACCATCTGTGACATGTAGGGCTGACTATATCGGCCTGATAGGATGGCCCCTACCAAAGGAACCCTTGACGACATCACGAGTCCCTCCACGGAGTGTGTAGTAATAACAGGCTGAAATGTTCCAACTGGTGGAACTGATGCGGTTTCATATATGTGAGCCACCTACTCTGGAGTGTGAGCAGTGGAATTCTGGGCTCCTCCCCCAGCCTAAGATATGGCTGGTACCATAGGGAACACTCCAGCCTAGGCCACACTCTCCATCAGGCCCACCAGGTGGACTAGGGCATCCTGAAGTACTTGGGTAGCAATGAACCCCTCTTGATATGATGCTCTACAATAAGTGTTGTTGTACGTGCTCTAGGCTAAACTCTACCTCTGCCTCTACCTTATGTTCTACCTTCGCCCCGGCCCCTACCCTTGGTAATGGTTGCAACCTAGGGCTCCGATCCTGATCAGTTACCGATGTAGTACGTGTCATCACAATCTGTGAGAGAATAGGAATAGAATGATTCGAACTAAATGATAGAATAAAGTTGCATGATAGAGAACGAAAGAAGGTGAAATTTTTAAAGCCTTATATCCTTTAGAATATAGATGTCTCTGTACCGATCTTCAAGACTCTACCAAGTTTGCTCATGACTCATGAGACCTAGGCAACCTAGTGCTCTGATACTAACTTGTCATGACCCAAATTCCCAACAAAGGGTCATGATGGAGCCTATCATTTCTTACTAGGCAAGACAACACAACAAATAATATGCAAAGAAAAGTCAAAAATAACCAACAGCTGAACAAATAACATAACGTGAAACTACCCCAAGATTTGGTGTCACAAGTACATGAGCGTTTAGATCCAGCAAAATAAAAGGTTCTAAATAAAATACATCATTGTCCAAGTTTTGTGAACGCGATGCAGATCTACCTCAAACACTATTTGGTTTTTGCTAAGTACCTCTCGGGACTTTGTTGGTACCAATGTCAAAATCTGTACAAGAAGTGCAGAATTGTAGTATGATTACAACCGACCTAATGTACTCAGTAATTGTCGATCCTGACCCCCACGAGGTCGTGACGAGGCTAAGACAAGGCACCTACTAAAAACATGTGCAGTTATATACATAAAGCAACATAATTACAATAAAATGTCAAAAGTAAAAAAACATGGCAGGGACATGTAGAGAGGCGCCATAAGTGGAACAATAAATAAAAATCACCCAGAAATCCTCTTTCAAAATAAGCTCCAAAACCATCAAGTCAAGTTCACATTTCAATTATCAAGTCAAAGCAATAAAATCAACAAACTGCACGGCATCACCCTTCGTGTTTTTACTTGCTTCCTCACCATATATAATAAATGATAGCGCATGGCATCAGCCTTCGTGATTTTACTCTCATGCTCACATGAATAAAATGCATATGCACGACATTACCCTCCGTGCCTTAACCTCTCGTGATAAATAAACATATGCACAACATCAACCTTTGTGCCTTTAACCTCACATTCACTCAATCAATTATATCAATATGCAAATGAGGCATGACAACACCCTTCGTACTTTTCACTATTCCTCACCAAGCAACAACAACAACATAAATATCAAGCAAGGTGGGAAGTACATTACACTTCAACAATAGTAATGAATTCCACTTTTCATATGAGAATCTTTCCACAATTACAGCCAACAACCATCACAAGTTCCACGTTCTCAAAATAATTCAATATAAGAAATAACTAGAAAGCAACTAGTCAAATAATACACAATCTATCTACAACAACAACAAATCCAGTATGTTCCCACTAGGTGGGGTCTGGGGAGGGTAGCCTGTACGCAGACCTTACCCCTACCTAAAAGGTAGAGAGGCTGTTTCCAATAGACCCTCGGCTCAGGAAGGGTAATAAGAAGAAACGGATAGCAAGAAAGGAAGAAAGGGAGAAGAGAAAATAAAAAGGGAGATATAAAGGATAAGTAGTACCAAATACTAGCAACAAGGGATACAATACTTGAGGCGAACAAAACCACATAACGCAATAAAAATCTAAAAATATGAAGGGACAAGCGTTTTACTAGGACTATCGGTGAGTAACTAAAAACTACCCACTAACCTTCTACCTTAATCTTCGACCTCCACACCCGCCTATCAAGGGTCATGTCATCAGTAAGTGTGATGACCCAAAGTGTCATCTTATGAATTAAGACTCCATTCTAGGCTCATTAGACTTAAAAAGATTAATTTTATTTACCTCAATTTGCGTGCTCAGTCCAGGCGTGAAACGGGAAAGCTTTTTTATGTGAAAATATGAGAGATAATAATTTTTGGAATTAAAATTTTATTTTAGTTGACTTTGTTCAACATTTTCAATAAACGGACCCGAATTTGTGTTCCGATGATCTCGGGAGGTCCGCAGTAAAATATGGGACTTGGGCATATGCCCGGAATTGAATTCCGAGGTCCCTATCTTTAGAAATTAATTTTTGAAGAAATTGTTATGTTGGATTTTTAAGGAAATAAAGAAATGAATTAATGTTTGAACTCATTGGTATCGGGTCCGTATTTTGGTTCTAGAGCCCGGTACAGGTTTGTTATGATATTTAAGTCTTATCTATGAAATTTGATAAGAATCGAAGTTGAATTGGCGTGATTTGGACGTCCGGTTGAAAAGTTAGAAACCTTTAGACTCCAAGTATTTTGTTTTGGTTCTACTAAATTTGAAACCTTTAGACTCCAAGGTCTGTCTCCAAACCTCCAACCTCACGTTAATTTTTCTTCGCATCTCGTCAATCAACACTATATCATCAGCAAATAGCATGCACCAAGGCACCTCCTATTGGATGTGTCGTGATAGTACATCCATCGCTAAGGTAAATAAAAACGGGCTAAGAGCCGATCCCTGGTGCAACCCCATCACCACAGGTAAATGCTCCGAGTCCCCACCCACAGTCCTCACCCGATTCTTAGCATCATCATACAAATCCTTAATCACTCTAATGTATGCTATCGGAACGCACTAGCCTCCAAACACCTCCATAAGAACTCCCTCGGGACTTTGTCGTACGCTTTCTCAAGGTCAATAAACACCATATGCAAGTCCTTCTTCCTCTCCCTATACTGCTCCACTAATCTCCTAACCAGATGAATCGCTTCCGTAGTCGAACGCCCTGGCATGAATCCAAACTGATTCTCTAAAATAGACACACACCTCCTCACCCTAGCCTCCACCACTCTCTCCCAAACCTTTATAGTGTGACTCAACATCTTGATACCCCTATAATTGTTACAATTTTGGATATCACCCTTGTTCTTGTAAAGCGGAACCATCGTTCTCCACCTCCACTCTTTGGGCATTTTCTTCGTCTTAAAAATAACATTAAACAGCTTAGTGAGCCACTCTAAACTTGCTCGCCCCGCGCTCTTCCAAAATTCCACCGGGATTTTGTTTGGCCCCGTCGCTCTGCCCCTGCACATCTTACGCATCGCCCCTTCCACCTCATCTATCGTAATCCGCCTACAGTACCCAAAATCTCGCTGGCTCTCGGCGTGCTCCAACTCACCCAGCCCAATGCATCTATCCCCCTCCTTGTTCAACAGTTTATGGAAGTATGTCTGCCATCTTCTCCTAATAAGTGCCTCGTCCAACAATAATTTGCCATCCTCATCCTTGATGCACTTGACTAAGGAAAGGAAAGAATAGTAAAGGAAATAACATAGTACAATTAAGACAAATTTTCCACACGCATGCTTATCTCAATGGCCAACACATATGCACTCATCACCTTGCATATACACTGCCCCCAACACATAGTTCATATAGAAAATAGACTCGATTCTACCTTATTTCACTCAAAATTACAGTTAACCATGAAACTTACCTCTTTCTGCAGAAAAATCACAATCAACCATCGTTTTTCCTTTCGAACAAGCCTCCAAAACAACCAAATCTAGTCAATTATCATTCAAACAATTAAAAATAATCTTTAGAAACTGCCCACGAATAAAAAAGGATTAATTTTGATCATATTTGAAAAGTCAAAAAAAGTCAACCTCTGGCCCTCTTGGTCGAAATTAGAGATTTGGACCTAATCCCGATTACCTATTCACCGCGCGGCTATGTGATTTGTTTCGAAATTCGAGTTCAATTTGAGGTCTAAATATCAATCTTAAAAAATCCCTAAATTCTACCCAGAACCCCTAATTTTTACCTTAAAATTCATGAATTTGATGTTAAAATTCTTGGAAAAGCAATTGAATTGATTGAAAACTAGTTAAAGTTGCTTACCAATGAATTTGGGAAGAAAATCCTCTTCAAAATCGCCTTTAGAGTGTTTAGGGATGAAAATTGTGTAAAATGAGATAAGTCCCGACTTTCCCATCCTTTACCTAGATGCAAACATCGAGTTTGCAATTGCGACATCCGTAGGTGAGACTAATATCACAAATGCGAGGCTCGCATGTGCGATCAAGTTCTCGCAAATGCAAAACCTGCAACTTGACACCAGTAACAGCTGATACTCAATTATTCCAAATCAATCCACCATGCATCCGAAACTCACCCGAGCCCTTTGGGCTCTAAATCGAACATGCACACAAGTATAACAATATCTTACAAATTTGCTTGCTACATCAAATCATCAAAATAATATCTAATAACAAGAATCATTCATCAAAACTCAAGATTTCAACTTAGAAACTCATTTTTCACAATTTTCACATAATGCGCCAAAACGCGCTCGGGTCGCCCAGGACTCCAACCAAATGTGCGTACAATTCTAAAAATATCATACAAACCTAGCGGAATCGTCAAATTATCGATCCTAGTTCGTTTATCAAAAACGTTGATCGTGGGGTCTCAGAACACAAAAATTAAGGCCATTACTCAAAACGACCTATCGGGTCGTCACAAGTTCGCATATCGATGGCACTTGCCATAATATACCTTTAATTGAGCATCATTTCTTATTGTAAGCCAATAGTATCCAGCTCTGATGACTTTGACCAACTTCTTGTCTTTTGGTGAAGTGACAAGTTCCCAAGTCACATGTTTTGACAGGGTATTCATTTCTTCAATCATAGCTTGCTTCTATTAAGGATCTGCAAAACTTCCCTCCAATTCCGGGGAATAGACACAGAAGAAATAGACAAGACAAAGGCTCTATATGATTGAGACAAAGAATTATAGGAGAGAAAATTAGATAAAAGATGTTTGGTGGTGCAAGATCTGACTTTTTTTTTTCTGAGCAAGACACATTTAACTCATTCGGAAAGGTAGCTAACTAACCAGTAGAAGAAAGTTCAGCTTCGGTGATTGCATGATGGCTTCTTCTGCTCTATTTCTCCTTGATTAAGTTTTCAAATCAGGCCTATCCAAATGTTGAATAGTCCACCCTGAATTTTTTCTCCAATTTTACATCCCTTGTGACAATGTCATCAAGAGGTCCAGTAATGGAACTAGGTAGAATCACCTCTTCCTCCTTACTGCTCCCCTCCTGAAGAGGTGATGAAGCAATACTGAAATAGGGCTCAGATTCTCGATAGGTAACATTCATGGTACCAAAATATCTCCTAGAGGGAAGATGATAACATTTGTAGCCTTTCTATGTCACAGAATATCCAATGAAAACACAGTTTATTGCTCTAGGATCAAGTTTCCCAAAATTTCTATTGTGGACAAATCAAACACACCCAAAAACCTATGGAGGAACAACATATTCATTATTAACTTTTAAAGCTTCCAGTGGGCTTTGAAAATTGAGGGGGCTTAACTGGCATTCTGTTGATAGATGCATTGTGAAAATAAGAGATCTTGCTACTTCTAACAGATGCCTATTTTTTCGTTCAGCGACCCCATTTTGTGCACTAGTGTAAGGATAACTAGTTTGATAGACTATTCCATCGGACTCCAAATAAGAACCAAATATTTTATCCATGTATTCGCTGTCATTATCAGTTCTTAAGATTTTTATTTTGGCATCAAATTGAGCATAAATCATCTTAGGAAGTGACTGAAAACCAGAGAAAACTTCACTTTTGACTTTTACCAAATATACCCAAGTCATCCTAGTACATCAATCAATGGAAGTAACAAACCATCAACTACCAGACAAAGAACAATATGTTCAAACACCATACATCAGAATAAATAGTCATAAATGGAGTTGTACTTCTTTAAGGCTTTGCGCCTTTGTCTTATCGGTTGAGAGTGTGCCTTTATTTAAGTGATTGTGGATAGGATTTCGCTAATCCCTTGTTAAGTTTGTATTGTAAATGTGACTAACCTGGCCATTGATAGGAAGGAGACCGGGACACACAATCAAAATTACTTTGATGTTGTTGGCTTGAATGGAGGAACCAAGGTTGATTAGGGTGTCAGCCTCTTGATGTTTCTCGGGCTACCTATTCCAACTTCACTTCTTGGGAGAGTTTTATGAGATTTTGCAATAATTAATATAGGCTTACATTTTTTGGTACCGGGCATTAGATGATCCATTGATCTGTTTGACGACAATTAGGAATTGCTTCGTACTAACACTTGCTGGATTCCTAAGCTGCAAGCTAGAATCAACCGTGCAATAAGAGTGTGATACTTGATCACGCTCAACTATGTANTATCTACCATAAATCTCTCTCAAGTAATTATGATAATTTACTAGACGCACTCTCTCAAGTTACGCTAGCTAGATCGCAATACAGTTCACTTTAGATTGCACCCGAGGTATCGTTATCTCTAATCCAACCTCTAAACCCTCGGTTATGACTTTCGTCTATACTCGGAGTGGTGTTGTTCAAACAATTACCTAACTTTGCACTCTCTCTCAAGTAGATACATACTAAATAGGCACAGCTAATTGATGGCCATTCAATT
>MDKI01098197.1:0-60491 GCA_005239505.1 Nicotiana paniculata | reverse complement strand
CTGGACTTCAAATCCTATATTACTTGTCGACCACGTACACTTGCGTGTGCATTGGGAAATCAAACAACAACATCCTTATCGATCCGTCATTTTTCTTAAGAAACAACACCGGCACACCCCAAGTGAAACACTCAGTTTGATAAACCCTTTGTTAAGAAAATCCTGAACTGATCCTTTAATTCTTTCAATTCAACTGGAGCCATACGGTACGGTGGAACAGGAATAGGCTGAGTGCCCGAAACTAAATCAATGCAAAAGTCGATATCCTTATCGATTGGTATACTCGGAAAATCTGTAGGAAATACCTCAACAAACTCACTCACAACCGATACTGAATCCATAGAAGGAACCTCCGCACTAGAATCTTGGATATAAGCCAAATACGCTAAACACCCCTTCTCAACCATACGTCGAGCCTTAAAATATGAAACCACCCTGCTAGTGGAATGAACAAGGGTCCCTCTCTACTCTAATCTAGGCAACCCCACCATGGCTAAAGTCACAATCTTGGCATGACAATAAAAGATAGCGTGATATGGGGAAAACAATCCATACCGAGAATAACCTCAAAATGCACCATATTCAATAACAAAAGATTAACTACAGTATCAAAACCATTAATAATAACAACGCAACACCTGTATACCCGATCAACTACTATGGAATCTCCAACCAGTGTAGATAGAGAAATGGGAACATCAAGAGAACCATGAGGCATAATCAAATGCTAAGTAAATATGAAGACACATAAGAATATGTAGATCCAGATCAAACAAAACGGAAGCACCTCTATGACAGACTGAGATACTACCTGTAATAGCTACATCAGACTCCTCCTCCTCAGGTCTAGCTAGAAATGCATAACAATGAGGTTGAGCCTCACCAGCCTTTCCTCCACCTCTAGGACGACCTCTTACCCACTAACATCCACCTCGGGCTACCTGAACCCTACCTCTAGCTGGTTGTGCGGGTGGTGGAGCCATCAGTGCCGAAATCATGGCAAGAGTACCCTGATGTGGCATGCTACTTTGTGACTTGGGGAAAAACTTCGCGACGTGCGTCAGATCCCCACATACATAACAAGCGCTGGCTGACGTGACTGTTGGCCCTGGAACTATCTCTGTCAACCTAAATAACCACCTTGATAACTTTGTATCGGAGGTGCACTAACCGGAGTTGGAGGTGCATTGTATGCTAGCCGCTCAGAACGAGGTCCATAAGCACGGTGATTGTCTTAAGTACCCTGGGTGACCTGTAGAGCTGACTGAGCCGGCCTGATTGGATGAACTCTACCAAAAGAACCATTGCCTCCAGATTAGGCACAACTGAATCCTCCAAAGTGACGAGGCTTCTTGTTAGAAGTCTCCTCCTCGCCTGGCCTCTGATGTGCTCGATGGCGATTTCCACTACCCGAGTAAAAGAAATCTCAGACTCGATCTCTCTGGGCAACTGAAGTCTGATTCCATAGGTAGGACCCTCAATTAACAACCGCATATTCTCCGTCTCAGTAGGGATCAGGATAGCATCATGTCGTGATAAATCCACAAATCTTGTCTCATACTGAGTAACAGTCATGCTACCCTACTGAAGGCGATCTGATTAACTACGGAGCTCCTACCTCTGAGTGAAGGAACTAAACTTCTCTAAAAACAAGTGCGAGAACTGAGCCCGTGCGAAAAGAGGTGATCCCGCTAGCCTGTCCTGCACATACGCCTGCCACCACCTCTTGACAGAACCATACATTTGAAATATGGTGAAATAAACTTTGTTGGACTTCATTATCCGCATGTTATGCAAAATATCATGGAAACAGTCCAAGAAGTCTGGGGATCCTCAGAAGGTGTACCACTAAAGTGAGGGGGATATAACTTGGCAAACCTGTCCAACCACTTCAGCTCATCTGCTGACATCCCGGGTATGTCCCTAGGTTGTGTAGCAATAATAGGTAGAGCCACCCAACTAGTAGAATTGTTGGGTTCTGATAACCGTGAGCCATCAATTATGCAGTGTGAGTAGCGGGAGTCTGAGCTCCTCCCCACGAGAAACAGTTGGTTCCATATGAAACACATCGTCTTGAGCAATATTCTCCATGAGACCAACCATGCTGACTAAGGCGTCCCGAAGCACAAGGGTAGCGATTTTTGTCTCAACAGGGATAACATTATCCTTCTCGGCAAAGGGTGCTGCGGTATGCACTGTAAGATTAGCTCTACCTCTACCTCTAGCGCTACCTCGGCCTCAACCCCTACCTCTGGTAATGGCTGCAAACTAGGGCTATGACTCCTGATCAGCTACAGATGGCGTAAGCGTCCTCACCATCTGCGAGAGAATAAGAGAAGAATGATTCAAACTTGACAATACAACAATGTCGCATGATAGAAAGAGAAAGAAAGTGAAGTTTCCTAAGGCATTATAGCCTCTAGAAGATAAGTGCATACATCTCCGTATAGATCCTCAAGACTCTACAAGGCTTTCTCATGATTTGTGAAACCTATGTGTAACGACCCGATCAGTTGTTTTGAGAATTTAAGCTCCGTTCGGTGGCATAAGGTCTTGAACAGCTTCGCATCGTGTATATCGACCTACGTGTGTGGTTGGATTCAGTTGTCGGATAATCCGGAGTCAAATTGAAAGGAAAAATTTCTATTTTTGAAGCTTCAGTGATGGAAGTTGACCGGAGGTTTGACTTTTCAGTAAACGGCCTCAGAATGAGTTTTGGGTGATGCCAACACCTTCGTAACTCAAAAATCATCATACGAAGCTGTTGGCATCACCCAAAACTCATTCTGAGGCCGTTTATTCAAAAGTCAAACCTCCGGTCAACTTCCATCACTTAAGCTTCAAAAATAGAAAATTTTCCTTCCAATTCGACTCCGGATTATCCTGAAACTCAATCCAACCACGCACGCAGGTCGATATACACAATGCGAAGCTGTTCAAGACTTTATGCCACCGAACAGAGCTTATTCTCAAAACGACCGATCGGGTCGTTACATTCTCCCCCTCTTAAACAAACGTTCGTCCTCAAACGTGCCAAGATTCACCTCGAACTCATCCAATCACTGATTGCACACTTCCAACACACACCCGCGGGTGATTCCACGTCACCCCAATCTACATAAGACTGAAGACACCACCACAACCGCAATTTAGCTTTTCTATTACTACTGATAAGCCTCATACCTCAATTTTTCACCTTCTACTCATTTTCAAAATACCCAATTCTAAATCCACATCCGACATTAGCCTCAACCAGCTGCATTAACTCATGACTATACCCATAAGGAACGACCACGCAATATAGCACATCACACATAGGCTCATAATAACACTTGGATCGCAATGGCTGCCCGAAATCAACTCAACATTGGCCATTAGCCTCATATCCGATAGAACTATATTCCCAACCTCCATCACACTGATAATAATGCAAGAAACACGAAGACTTCATAACCTTGACACCCAAATCACCAAGCCACAACTAACACCACCGGGCACACACCCCGCAAGATAAAACTCAAGGAGCACAAAACGAAAATGACTGAATATGAAAGGAAGAACACATAAGGAAACTATCAAACAAGCCCGGTAGGCACAACTCTCTATCAATGCTAACTTACACAACAACATAACAAGGAAGGAACTAAAGCACATGAACAAATAACAAGGACCCTATCCTGGCACATCTTATATCAAGGTACACAGCCCGGTTCGAACACTTCAAAACACACGAAATCACGAGGGTTTCGTTCTCTACTTTAATCGCAAATAGGATATATATAACCTACCAACTGGAAATTTTTCTTTCTAGATCACTTCCTTCAACAAAATTACGACACGTGCTGGCCCCCATACCAGCGGAGCATAAGAATCACAGCTCGTAACCACTATACTCAGGAATCACATTAAGCCTACCGTACTGGACAACAGGAATTTACTACTAGTCTCATATCTCTCAATAATGAATAGAGACAAATAATAGACATGGGCTACCACTCACAGAATATCCAAATAGGAGCAAACACAAAAATAGAGTGCAAAACATGAAACTCACTCATAAACAAAACAACAATGAGGGAACTCGTCCCGACCAACAGAGCTATAATGAAATACAAATGGTGCCCCTCTGTAAGAAAACAAAACATACCTGTACTATAACATCTGGCACAACGGCCTCCAGCCTACTATACAAAACACATCAACGGGCCAGGCCTCCCCCTCTTGGGCGCCCTTTACTCGCCTGAATGCCCTGCTGTAACACATCTGCCCAGAGCCTGGGACAATCTCTCACCCTGTGGCTAATATCTCCACACTCAAAACAACCTCTCTGCTGACGTGGCTGTGGAAACTGCGCGGCCTGAGTACTCTGAGACCCATGAGTACCTGAAACCCCATGCGAAGCCGGCAATGAAAATTGAACTGGTTGACCCATAAAACCTCTACCGTGTCGTACCCTGCCTCCATAATAAGGACCAGTAAATCTCTCCATCCTACGAGGCCTCCTCACCTCTCTTCCCTCTATCTCCTGACCTCGTCTGACATATCTATCATAGTCCCGCCTGTCGTCTCTCTCACGATCCAGCATGCCCTCAACTCTGCGAGCAATCCCTACCACCTGCTGAAATGAAACACCCTACTCTAACTCCCGAGCCATGCTAAACCGAATATCATGCCTGAGGCCCTCAATGAATCTCAGAACACGCTCTCTAACTGTAGCAACCAAAGTAGGTGCATGCCTGGTCAAATCACTGAACCTGACGGCATGCTCTGATACCAACTTGTCACGACCTAAATCTCCCTCCGTTGGGTATCGTGATGGCACCTAGTCTTAAGGACTAGGTAAGCCTAATATTCATGGAATAATCAACAATAATAAATAAAATCTAATATTTTTCTGAAACAAGTGATTCTTTACACATTGTATATTCCCAAAACCCGGAAGTACAAGTCATAAGCTTTTAAAATTTACGCTAAAACTCCTAAAAATACGACTATTCAAAAATAAGTACAACAGTGCAAACAAAAATATAAGATGGTGACTCCGAAACCGCGAACGCGAAAGCAATTTTACCTTGAGTCTCCACAACAGCAACCGTGCTACTGACAATCAATCGCCGGCTATGCGAAAACCTGAATCTGCACAAAAAAAATGTGCAGAAGAGTAGTATGAGCACACCACAGCGGTGCCTAGTAAGTATCAAGACTAACCTCAGTGAAGTAGTGACGAGGACTAGTCAAGACACCCACTGATCTAATAAAACTGAACAAGTATCAATATAGGAATCAGGGAAATGATGATATACACATAAAGGCTACGCAATATAGCTAACGAGATAGTGAATTCAATAAAGAAGGAAAACAATAAATATCAGCGGAAAGACCATAAAGTAACACAAAGACTGAATAGAACACAAACAAATTCGGCATATAAATATGCAAAACGTATATGGAATGACTCAACAACTTTAACCACTTATACATCAAATTCATAGTCATCTCCACGAGGTTCTGAACCTCGGAGAAATCACCATTTACGGGTCCCAATATTCGAACCCTAACACTTGGCATCTTGCGCCCTCATTCGCTTACTAACTACACGGACGACTCATGTGCCAATTGGGTCATTCCCACCCATACGGTA
The DNA here is from genome assembly GCA_005239505.1 of Nicotiana paniculata. Classification (NCBI taxonomy): domain Eukaryota; kingdom Viridiplantae; phylum Streptophyta; class Magnoliopsida; order Solanales; family Solanaceae; genus Nicotiana; species Nicotiana paniculata. Next base: position 54,850 of record MDKI01098197.1, on the reverse strand, counting down.
AGCACAAAAAGAGTATCTATACTTGACAACAACAAGAAGTCCTGAATCCATTAGTAGTACTTAACTACGTGTATGCTTGTGCAGGTGTCCTAACATGATTTCAACAACCAATAGGCATAAGGAAAACAAAAGGGGAAACACGTACATTTTCATCTCATAAGTTTCCACACGAATAAACTCACACGGTAAGTGTCCCAGTACACAATATCAACAACAAGGAATGCCCCTAGGCCAACACAAGTATCACAACCAATCCCTGACATAGCCCACCTTGTCACGCCACGTGTGCAATAGTAAATTAAATATGCCCGCCTTGTTTCGCCACACATGCATAAACATGTTCCCACCTTGTCACGCCACGTGTGCAATAGTAAATTAAATATGCCCGCCTTGTTTCGCCACACATGCATAAACATGTTCCCACCTTGTCACGCCACATGCGCAACCCTCAATCTCATATCCTGACTTATCATGCCGCATGTGCAATATCAATAGTAAACACGGCGCGGTAAAAACCTCGTGCAAATCCCCATATCAACAACCGCACGGCAGAAACCTCATGCATCACCACAGCAAGTACAATAACAACAACGACAACAATTCAAGATACAATTAATATATCAACTCAAGAACCTTCGACCACAAAATAGGCAAAACCAGTTCACGGGGAATAAACATAATAAGGAGAGCTAGGCATATTACGAATCGCTCAACAAGGAAGGAAAATAGCATGCAACAGCCGCACCTAATTACACGGGTGAACAACAAGAAATCAACACAAATCCGATAACTCCATATAAGGGAAAGTCACGAAGGTATAAAATATCTAACTTCTTTTGAGGTTGAGCAGTTACGAGAATATTCAACAATTTCCACTTAAGGACAAGCAGCAGAGAATAATCATAACTTCATTTAAGACCAAAACAATTATAGGTTGAGATGAAGATAATTGCAAATTTGAGATACACAGTTAAGAAGATATAGCATGACAGTAAAGGAATAAGATCTTCAGATAAGCCGATTAGGAGTCAAATAGGCAATATGAGTAAATTCGAAAGTAAGAACATCCACATTTTCAGAAAAATAAGGATGACACTAGAAATTAGGAAATTCAATGATGCTAAGGACAATTCATACTCTGCGAATATAAGGACCTAAGATTCCTAAAGGGTCAACTTTCCACAAACAAGTCTGAGCATGCACTCGTCACCTCGCGTACACGGACTACAATCGACATAGAAGACTCAAATCCTAAGGGAAAATTCCCCCACACAAGGTTAGGCAAGATACTTACCTTAACCGCTCAAATCAAACCTGAAATCACGTTCTTGCCATGGGTATCTGACTCCCAATGGCCCAAATCTAATCAAATCAATAGCATCACGTAAATAATACTACAAGCAACTAGTTTAACTAATAAATTCGAATCTAAGACTCGAAATAAGGAAGATTGCCCAAAAAGTACCCTGGGTCCACGTCTCGGAATCGGGTAAAATTTACAAATTATGAACACCCGCTCTATTATGAGAACACTCGACCAAAAATCATCAAAAACCAACGTCAAAATCTCACTCAAATCTCGGATTTTCAATTGGGAAACTTTTTCTCCTATTTCCAAACTTTTACTCTCAATTTCCTTAATATAATGAGGAAAACCACAATAGATTAATGAAATAAAACCAAATTCGAGTAAGAAATCGTTACCCACAAGATTCCTCTGAAAATCCGCCAAAGAATCGCCTTCTCCCGAGCTCAAAATAAAAAATGGAGTGAAAATGAACAACCGTCGATTCTGTACCCTTTTCTGCCCAGCAATCATCGCACCTACGGACATTTCTCGCACCTGCGCATTCCGCACCTACGGTCCAACTAGTCGCACCTGCGAAAATCACTAAATCCCACATCTTCGCACCTGCGCTTAAGGTCACGCACCTGAGGGCTCGCAGGTGCGACCAAAACCTCGCACCTGTGCCTCAGGCCTGGCTCCCCAAATTCCGCATATGCGGGCTTCCCTTCCGGGCCTACGATCTCGCACCTGCGGCTACCCATCCGCAGGTGCGGAAAAACACCAGAACTCAAAAAACCAGCAAGTCAGCAAACTATAAATTCCCAAAAACAATCCGTTAACCCCCTGAAACACACACGAGGCCCCCGGAACCTCGACCAAACATACCAACCAATCCTATAACTCCATACGAACTTAGTAGAGCCTTCAAACCACTTCACAAAACATCAAAATCGCCAATTGTGCATGGATTCAAGCCTATGAACTATAAAATTTCCAAAATCCACAACCGATGCCGAAACACATCAAAACTAGTTTGAATGACCTGAAAATTGACACACAGGTCATAAATGACACTACAGACCTACAACCACTTTCAGAATCCCATTTCGAGCCCGATATCAAATTTTCACTTATCGGCCGGAATCGCCAAAATTCTAACTTCCGCCGAATTGCCTCAAATTACTTTATGGACCTCCAAAACCAATTTCGGACGCGCGCCTAAGTCCAAAGACACTCCTCCAGGAAACCCTGGGCATAATCTGTCGCCAATCCACTGAAGTTAGGAGGGTGGTACTTCTTGTACCTCTCGAGTCTAAGCTGTTCCTCCTCAGATGCTGCTGCCCTAACCACGGGCGGAACTGGGATCCCAGGCGGTGCTGCCATGACACCTAGAACCTGACCAACCTGATCTCGCTGCTCCGGAGTGTGGGCGACGGTCCGGAGTGTGGGCGACGGGAGTTTGAGCCCCTCCTCCTCCCTGTGAAGTAGCTGGTGCACCCGGAATAAATCTCACCTGAGTTAAGGTACCAATCACGTCCCAGAGCTGTGCCAAGGTCTCCTAAAGTCTGGGTGTAGCAACAGGCGCCTCCGGTGCCTGCCCCCCAACTGGAAATGCTGGCGGCTCCTCAACGGCTGCTCTGGCAGGTGCTTTAGCTGCGGTACTTACCCCTCGTCGGCCTCTGCCTCTACCTCTGCCCCTGGCGGCATCTGCTCCGGGGGTAACATCCTCAGGATCTGCAACTCACGTCCTCACCATCTGTGAGAGAATGGAACGATAAATTTTCCCAAGCTTCAAGATCAATAAATTCGAATGATAGGAATGAAGGAAGTGAAGTTATCCTAATAGTCCTGTAGCCTCTTGAAGATAAGTACAGACGTCTCCGTACCGATCCGCAAGACTCTACTAAACTCGCTTATGACTCGTAGCACCTATGAACCTAGGGATCTGATACCAACTTGTCACGACCCAAATCTCCCTCCGTTGGGTATCGTGATGGCACCTAGTCTCAAGGACTAGGTAAGCCTAATATTCATGGAATAATCAACAATAATAAATAAAATCTAATATTTTTCTGAAACAAGTGATTCTTTACACATTGTATATTCCCAAAACCCGGAAGTACAAGTCATAAGCTTTTAAGAATTTACACTAAAACTCCTAAAAATTTATGACTTGTACTTCCGGGTTTTGGGAATATAAAATGTGTAAAGAATCACTTGTTTCAGAAAAATATTAGATTTTATTTGTCATTGTTGATTATTCCATGAATATTAGGCTTACCTAGTCCTTAAGACTAGGTGCCATCACGATACCCAACAGAGGGAGACTTGGTTCGTGACACTATGTAATATAGATCTATGATATAAACTTGTCACGGTCCAAAATCCCAACCTGTAAGGTTCGTGATGGCGCCTAACACCACTTGCTAGTGAAGCCAACACACAACATATAATACGAAAGGAATTGTAATTTACGGCTAACAACACGTTAACAATATAAAGTAAAAGCAAATCGAAAGGTATACATAATAAATCTAGAACTAATATCTACACAAACTATCCCAAGATGTGGAGTCACAAGTACATGAGCTTTTAGAGTTTACTACATACACTATTTTGAAGAAATATAATACTGTATGAAAAGTAGAAACAATACAACACAAATAGGAAGGTGACTCTAAGGCCTGGGAACGGAATCCAACCCTGAAATTCACTATTGGCTGCTCTTGGTTCTCATTTCATACATCCTATCTTCTAGTCATATGCATGAATTTACGAAATCATATCTTTGTTAATAACAAACATTTCTGACTCCTAGGTATTTTTCCCTTAGGCTCTTTTCTGTCCAAAACTATAGTGCTCAATTTTTTGCTCGCTGCGGTTAACTCTTTAACCTATTACACCATGGGATTTGACATCTAAACTATCATCATCCAACCTGTGGATCCATTTCCAAGAATTAAAAATGAAATTGTTTCATGAGGTAAAACACATATGGATACACTACCATACACAAACTTGTCCTTCAAAGTATACCATCATCGGATTAATCACTTCATGCATGATAAGTAGGGATTTGAACCTATTATTTGCTTTCTTTTACTTATGTTTAGGGCCAAAAATGCATGAAGGTATTCCCGGAAACTAATGTAATGTGCTTGCTTGCAGAGATTGTTCAAAATGAGCCAAAGGAGTCAAAATCAACTCATAAAGGAGTCAAAACTTGAACAAAAACCAAGATTGGGCCAAGATTTGGGGAACACGGACCGCGTCAGAAAAGTGCAGCCGCAAAAGTATCAACGCGGTTGCAAACACTATTTTGAGGTCCGAAAAATGAAGAATCAGAGAGATGGATTTTTGGGCTATAACATGAACGCGGACCGCATCAGAAAAGTGCGGCCGCGAAAGTACCTGTGCGACCGTGATTGGAATTATGTGGATCGCGTTGATGAGGGTTAGAGAGTTCACATTTCAAGCTAAAACAAGAAGTGCGGTCCGTGTAAGAATTAAGCGGCCGCGGAAGTCTCCTACGCGATCGATGGAAATTACGCGGTCCAAAAACCATGCTCAACCCAGATCCAGAAGTTAAAAACGCAAACCACGATCAGAATTACGTGACCGCAAAACCAAGAGTGCAACCGCAGTAAGAATTACGCTTCCGCGTAACCTCCACAGGGGTATTTTTGTCTGAAAATTTTAGCTTAGTATAAATAGATCTTTTTGTCATTTTTAGGTTTATGTTGTGTATTTGCTGGGCACGTGAGACGGCTAGAACTTCCTTTTTGGGAAATTTTGTATTAGATTTACCTTACAACATTAGATTTTCATCTTTTAATCTAGTATTATGAATTTTATCTTCTTTTCATCTTTGATTTCTACTATTTCCATGAGTAGCTAAGCCATAGCTAGGGTTGTGACCCAACTCTAGTGTGAGTATTTAATGGGTATAGAATTTTAGGGCTTGAATGTTTATGGGTTAGTGAGATTTAGCCTAGTTCTTTCTAGAATTGAAGAATTAGTGGTTGCAAACACTGATTCATGCCTCTATGACTTAGTCTCTTCTTGAGAAAGAGGGGCTAAGTCTAGGAAAACTAGGCTAACAAGGAATTACAAGAAATTTATAGCCCCAATTAAAGGGTTAAACCTAGAGATAGCAATACCCGACTTGAGCTAGTATCACTTGAATTGCATGAATACCCATTTGGACTTGAGAAAGTCAAATTGGGCAAAATTACTCAAACTACCGAGAGGTATTGTTACACCCCGTAAGTTTAACAACTTTGATATCTTTATATATATATTTGATACGGTATTTTGAGTGGAATATTTTTGTAAAAAAAATGGTTTGAAAAATATGATTTTATATAATTATTAATATTATTACTTTGGAATATGTTTTAAATTATACACATAATATGAGAAACGTATATGAGATTTTCTTTATTTTAAAGATATGAATTAATTTTTTTTCACAAGAAAAGAAGGTTATCTTTTTACCATTTTAAGAATTAAGTATACGAAAATTTGTACTCTTTTTATGAGATTAGGAAAATTATAAGTTGAGAAAATATGTGTATTTTTTTACATGGATATTTTATGTATTAATTTTATATGTTACTATATGACTACGGTAGTAAAGTATATTATAGTAAGGTATATAAAATGTATTAAAAGTGAGTAGTATTTTAAGTAATTTGAGATAATTTTTAATTACGTGGGTAATTAGATTATCGGGTAACAAAATATTACCTAATTACCTAATAAGTGCATAGGGATAGAAATTTCCCACCCCACCCCCACGTGGCAATAAGCCACTTTCCAAACAAATGACTCTTAGTAACTTTTAATTAGGTGGCAACCTATAATACTAAGTGTAAGACACATCAATTCCAACATTCTCAATACAATCAAAAAGGAAGCTTTGGCAACAGTTAGTAACGTTTCAAACCATCTTGGTCGTTCCTGCCAATTATATTTTGTTAATAAATAGAATCATATTCTATGGAGAAATTCATTCAAGACGTTGGTCATGATCGAAAAAGCAAGAAGACGAGACTACAACATATAAACCTTAGAGTGAACATGCCGAATATATTTGATCTATATGGAGTTGTCATGGATTTTCCTTTGTAAGGGTTGCTGATGAAGAGCTCATACAGTTGTATTGGTAAAAAAAAGCTTCACACGTGTAATAAATCTTGATGACTAAGCAGTCTACGTGGAGCAATGAAGACACGACAGCTGGACGGGACTCTATGAAGAGGTACGAGGCAAAGAGGCACGACAAATCACACCCACGGATTAATTAGCTACTGAAGTCTCAACCTAATTGAGAAGATGAAGAGACACAATCAAAATGTATCTGGGGATCAAAGGGCGGATTTGTAGATCTTCAATTAGTGATCCACACGTTGCACAACATTCACGCAACAGTTACGGTTACTCATTATAACGTTACATTAAAGTCATAATTAGTCGTTAATGCTCAATCACTGAAAAAGGCAGACACTATATTAGGAAATTCCCTATATAAGGGAGTAAAATATAACCTGTAAAGGGACATCCGGACTACTATTGCAATATACTTACTTTTTGTGCATCTTACTGCTTTCCATTTACAAGTTTGCCTACAATTATAATCTTATTCTTTGGTTATCAGAAACCCGTGTTCTTCTTAAAATAGCTTTGGGGAAAGAATCCAATTCTTTGGTTAAACAAATTGGTTCCGTTACCGGGAATTTGATAATCTTTGTTTGCTTTTCAAGCGATATCCTCTAAACTATGTCGAACTCCAACGACAACAACCAGCAAAAGAATGGAACCCCAGTTCCATCGCCTTCAAGAACCCCACGTGGTTCAAGAAAACAATCCCCAGAAAGATCCAATAACAACAATGATACTAATGATCAAACGGTGGAACAAGACCGAGTAAATAAAATGATTGCAGAGTATGTGAGCCAAGCTTTGCAAGAATTTGCGAGGGGATTACTGGCATCTTACCTGCACCACCGACCATCCCCCAATAATACCATCACCATGGAGAATCCTCAATCTGGGTTGGCAAACTCAGGAAGGGGAGATACCCCTAATGAATCTCTCGAAGTGAGACTAGGTATATCTAGTAACTCCGAAGTACATATTTTATTACTAACTTTGCAGAAACAGGTGAAGGAACAAAACGATCAAATCGAACAAATTCCTGGAGTACCACCTGTTATCAAAGGCATTGACGTTGATAGATATTCTTAACAACCTTGGAAACCAAGCGCAGAACCCGTACCCATTCCAAAGAAGTTTAAAATGCCCGACGTACCTAAATATGACGGGACAACCGACCCACACGACCATGTAACTGCTTTTACCACCGGAGTGAAGGGCAACGACTTAATAAAACAAGAAATTGAGTCGGTCCTGGTTAAAATATTTGGAGAAACACTTACGAAAGAGGCGCTAACCTGGTATTCTCTTCCCCCTGAAAACTCTATTGATTCTTTTGCTGAGCTTGCAGATTCTTTCATAAAGGCACACTCCAGTGCGCAAAAAGTCGAGAAAAGGATGGAGGACATCTTTAAAATAAAAAAGGAGATACGGAACTAATTTGTGAATTTGTAGACAGATTTCAACGAGAAAGAATGCGACTACCAAGGGTGCCTAATAATTGGGAAGCCATGGCATTCGCAAGTAATCTAAATGACAAAAGCTCAGAAGCCACGAGAAGACTCAAGGAAATCTTGAGAGAATTCCCAGCTACAACGTGGAACGATGTTTATAACAGGTATAGTACTAAACTTCGAATAGAAAAAATACCATTGCTCGTCCGAAAGAGAAAGATTATACCAGATCCAGGCGTTCAGAATCAGACAGGAGATCAGGTAAAAACAGGTACGATCCTTACATGGGACCATCGGGACGTGAAACTCGTCCCAGGTTCGAAAACACCAGGTCAGATTATGGACCACCAAGCAGAGACGCGGACTCGTCTTCATCTAGATCCAGAAGGGATCAAGGTCAGCGACCTAGAGGTAATGCGCAAATTAGGGATCATACCTTTAATGTAAGTACCTCTGAACTAATTTCAGTGTTAAGAAATTTGGGTGATAAGGTTCGATGGCCCAAAGAGATGAGTTCGAATCCGAATAAGAGGAACCCAGATCTCTGGTGTGAATTCCATAATGATCATGGACACATAACTGCAGATTGCATATTTTTGCAAGGTGAGGTAGAACAATTATTGGAACAGGGCTATTTGACAGAATTGTTCAGTGAAAAAGGTAAACATGCCTACATGAAGAACAAGTAGGAGCCCCCAAAACCTCCATCTCCAAATGAACCGTCAACGTGATACACTAAGGTGAAGAAGTAAATGGAGTGGTCTGCAAAACGACCACGAAGTTCACAATTACACACAGAAAACAGGTTCGTGCAAATATGGAAGCAGACGATATAACCTTCGATGATGCAGATATCGGCGGATTAATGCTCCCTCACAACCATGCTCTGGTAATATCTTTACTTATTCATGACACTAACGTAAAAAGAGTGTTGATTGATCCAGGTAGTTCAGTCAATATCATTTTGCTAAGAGTCGTGGAAGAAATGCTATTGGGGAATCAAGTAATCCCAAGGGCACGAGCCATATCAGGGTTTGATAACTCTACGGTTATAACAAAAGGAGAAATTGAACTTAGCACTTATGCTGAGGGAGTGATCAAAAGTACCAGGTTCCAAGTCATCGATACTGACATGGCTTATAACGTAATCGTGGGAAGGCCATGGATCCACGACATGAAAGCAATACCCTCCACCTTGCATCAGGTAATTAAATTCGCCTCTGAATGGGGGATTCAGCAAATTAGAGGCGATCAGCAAATCGCGAGAAATATAAATTTCGTGGTACACTACAACAAAAAAGTAAATGTGGAGGAATCAAAAGATAAGGGAATCTCTCAAGCAGGTAACACCGCCCAAACAGGCATGGAAGAAATTACTACCCAAATAGGTACGGAAGGTATTATTTCTGAAACAGGTACGAAAGCAAATACTGACAAGGAGGTGAATCAAGTAACCACGGAAGGTGCATTGGACCACACGGATGTAGATTCCAGACCGGACTTCATTCATGAACCGGAGGAAGACGAGCACATTAAAACAACTACGGAAGAGCTCAAAGCTGTTCCATTGTCTGAACAAAAGCCTGAACAGAAAGTGTATATAGGCACAAGGATGAGCCCTGGTCGAAGAGGTAAGTTAATTGATTATTTAAAGGCTAACGCAGATTGATTTGCATGGTCCCACTCAGATATGACAGGTATCCCACTAGAAGTGATGACTCATAAACTAAAGGAAGATCCATCCTTCGTACCTGTTAAGCTGAAGAAAAGAAAGCAAGGACCATTCAATAACCAAGTGATTGACGAAGAGGTACAAAAACTCTTGAAGATTGGTTCGATACGAGAGGTAACGTACCCTAAATGACTAGCTAACACTGTGGTAGTACCTAAAAATAATGGCAAATGGAGAGTATGCGTAGATTATACTGAATTAAATAAAGCATGCCCCAAAGATTCATTCCCATTACCACATATAGATCAAATGATTGATGCCACCGCAGGTCAATTGTTAAGCTTTCTAGATGCGTATTCTGGTTATAATCAGATCAAAATGGATCCCTCAGACGAGGAAAAAATCTCCTTTATTATAAACAGGGGGACTTATTGTTATAAAGCCATGCCTTTTGGATTGAAAAACGCTAGAGGCACATATCAAAGGCTAGCGACCAAGATGTTCCAGGAACATCTAGGAAAAATAATGGATGTTTACATTGATGACATGCTGGTAAAATCAACACGGGCGGAAGACCATTTCCAGCACCTCTCTATTACCTTTGACATTTTACGCAGGTATAATATGAAGCTTAATCCAGAAAAATGCGCTTTTGGTGTGGAATCAGGTAAATTCTTGGGTTTCCTTGTATCAAACAGGAGAATAGAGGTAAATCTTGATAAAATTAAGTCTATAGAAGAAATACCTGATGTACTTATAAACAAAAAAGAAGTTCAAAGACTAACGGGAAGAATTGCAGCCTTAGGAAGATTTATTTCCAAATATTCCGAGAAAAGTTTTAAATTCTCTTTAGTTCTCAAAAAGAAAAATCGGTTCGAATGGACTGAAGAATGTCAACATGATCTCAAAGACCTAAAGGCTTACCTATCAAAACCTCCGTTGCTGTCAAAGTGGAAGGAGGGGGAGCGGCTATACGTCTACCTTGCTGTCTCGGAAATTGTTGTAAGTGTATTATTGGTAAGGGAGAATAAAGGTAAACAATCTGCTATTTATTATGTAAGCAAGACATTACTGGATGCTGAAACTAGATATCCACATCTAGAAAAGTTAGCTTAGCTCTAATCATGGCATCTCAAAAATTAAGGCCATACTTTCAATGTCATCCAATCACAGTTGTGACCTCGTATCCATTAAGAAACATACTGCATAAACAAGAACTGTCAGGAAGATTAGCCAAGTGGGCCATAGAATTAAGCGAGCATGAAATAATATATCGGCCTAGGACTCCAATCAAGTCTCAAATCTTAGCTGATTTTATCGCTGATTTTAGTAATAGCATTGTTCCTGAAGTTGAGAAAATGCTACAACTCTTCAACGGTGTTAACCAAGGTCTATGGACCCTATTTACCGATGGTTCTTCCAATATAAAAGGTGTCGGCTTAGGCATAGTCTTAATATCACCCACGGATGAAAAGACACGGAAGGCTATCAAATGTTATCCTATAACTAACAATGAAGCAGAGTACGAAGCTGTTATTGCAGGACTATAACTCGCACGAGAGCTTTCAATTGAGCAAATCGTAATCAAAAGCGACTCTCAACTGGTAGTAAATCAGATGCAGGGGACTTACATCGCTCGAGAGACTCGAATGCAACAATATCTGGAAAAGGCACGAGAGCTCGTGAGACAATTCAAAACATGGAAGGTAGTACAAATACCTAGAGAGGAAAATGCAGAAGCAGATGCATTAGCTAACCTCGTAGCAGTCACGGAACTAACAAACAAAGACAATGCAATTGTCGTTCATCTATTCCATTCAGCGATCGACCAGGATAGAAATGAGGTAACTTTCAACAATTTAACCTGAGATTGGAGAAACGAAATCCTAAATTTTTTGCAGAATGGAACCGTACCTGAAGACAAGAAAACAACTCAAGCACTTCGCTGCAAAGCTACATGATACTGCCTCATTCGCAACTCATTATATCGCAAGATGTTCGGAGGGCCCCTAGAAAAATGCCTCGGACCTAACCAAACAGAGTTTGTGATGAAAGAAGTCCACGAAGGACACTGTGGAAATCACTCAGGGGCGAGATCCTTAGTAAAAACCCTAATCAGAGCTGGATACTATTGGCCTAAGATGGAAGAAGAGGCCGAGAACTTCGTATCCAAATGCGACAGATGCCAAAGGTTTGCCAATAACATGCATCGACCAGCGGAATTATTGCATCCAATAATATCCCCATGGCCCTTCATGAAATGGGGTATGGACATAGTGGGACCTCTTCCCACAGTTAAAGGACAGGTACTGTTTTTGCTCATGCTAACCGACTATTTTACAAAATGGGTAGAGGCAGAAGCGTTCAAACAAGTGCGAGAAAAGGAAGTTAAAAGCTTTTTATGGAGAAACATAATATGCCGCTTTGGGATACCAAATGAGATTGTGTGTGATAGTGGCCCGCAATTCATAGGCTCGCAAGTCACAGAATTCTTAGAAAGCTGGCAAATCAAACAGACCACTTCAACGCCATACCAACCTGTGGATAATGGTCAAGCTGAGTCAAAGAATAAAGTCATCATAAAAAATCTAAAGAAGCGGCTAGATAAAGCCAAATGAAACTGGCCTGATGAGCTACCAGTGGTATTATGGGCATACTGAACAACTTCAAAAACAGCCACGGGAGAAACTCCGTTCGCACTTGTCTATGGCTCGGAAGCCTTAATACCTGTGGAGATTGGCGAACCAAGCATAAGGTTCACAAAAGCTATGGAGGAAGCAAACGACGACGAATTGAGGACCAATCTGGACCTGCTCGAACCACAGAGAGAAGCAGCACTGATACGGATGGCAGCTCAAAAACAAATCATAGAGCGTTATTACAACCGTAAAGCTCATCTCACGTACTTCAAGATTGGGGACTTTGTCCTCAAAAAAGTCTTTCAATCAACGAAACAAGCATGCGCGGGAAAGCTAAATCCAAACTGGGAAGGACCCTACAAAATCCGAGGCATAGCTGGGAAGGGCACCTACGAGTTGGAAGCTATGGACGACAGAATCCTACCAACAAGTTGGAATGCCATTCACTTGAAGAAGTACTACTTTTAAGGAAAAGAAGTACCCCCGGTCAGGTATCTCACGTTCGATTTTATTTTGAACATTTGAAATTTTACTAACCTTTTTAGATGATAGGCATAAAGCTAACCCATCACCAGATCATGATATTAGACCTGGAAAGACGCGAGGAAATAACTAAATTCCCGGTCTAGGGTTACACTTTATGATGGACGTTTTAAAGGGTTAAGCAGTCATCATCTTAAAATTATATACCTTCAAACCCGTATGTTTTTCCTTTTCAGGAAAAGGACCACAAGGAAGGAATAGTAAAGTGCTCGAGATTTCATTCTTCAAAGCTCAAACACTTGGGGGACTATACAATGTGGAAGGCAAAGACGAAGCAAAAAGGACTATCAAAAAGTTAAAGCTCGAGCTTGAAGATCCATCTACCCAACAAATCAAGTGATATGAGCAAAATCGAAATAGCCAAAGACTCAAACACAAAGCCTCTAATCCAAAAAACCTTCGAACATGTTCAGGTTAAAAGGCAAAATGTTAGAAATGTTAGCCACGAGGAAGAAATGCGCATCTTTGTACTTATTCAAAAGAAAAACTGTTGTAACCAAAAACAGTTATGGATAAAAAATCATCATAATTGTACTCATTCAAAACTGTTGTAACTAAAACATTCACGAAATCTTTGTACTCATATAGAAAACTGTTATCAAATAAAACAGTTACAGATTGAAGATCAATATCCTTGTACTTGTTCAAAAAACTGTTATCAAATAAAACAGTTACGGATGCAAAAGCATTTTCCTCGTGCTTATTGAAAACTGTTGTTGACAAAAATAGTTACGAGTAAAAACCCCAACTTGAATAAAAACTGTTACAAACGAAAAATAGTTGCTCTCTTGTATTAACTCGAAAAAACTATTACATACGAAAAACAGTTACGAAATACAAGTGTCTATCAAATCTGTTAAAAGAAAACAGTTGCAACATGAGTTTTAGACGATAATCAAACACATGTAAGAAGTTGTGAAAGTTCAAACAAAAAACTTTCCTCAGAAACATTCTTAAATATGTGAAAAATTCCTATCACTCTATTGCATTATTACACCTTTATGAAGTTGAGACGTCTTCTTCATTAAGTGTCGATAAAAAAAGGGCCCTTTTCCATAAATTATGTCTACTACAAAAAGGCACACATTTAATATGACACCGTGCCTATTACGAAAAGGTACGAATAATCTAAAGCATTCTATATGAAAAACTCAGAGGTAAAACTAAAACCTAGAAAAATAAAGCATGCAAAAGACTTAAAGAGTGTAACAGAAACTCAACAGAAAACAAAAGTCATACTTGCATTAATATATTAAAACGGCTAAGTAAAAACTAAGTATTAACTTATACTTAGCCGTATAGAATTTTTATACATTGAGGTGCCCCTAAATTGTTATTTGGAGACTTTAAAGAGATCCAAATTTACCTCCGATGGGACTGGGGGTGACCACCAATTGAGACAAAGATAAAAAAAGGGGATGAACCAACTTCTTAAATTTCTTCAGGAGGGGGGTTGACTTCACTGGCAGAAGGAGCGGGAGCGCCTTGGGATGAAGAGACTTGAGAAGCAAGAGCCTCACCTTCAGGTGACGAGAGATTCTGACCTTGTTGAGCCTTCTCAATGGACTCCTTGATTTTTTCAATTTCAGCATCCAGGTCGAAACCTTCTCGGCTCATTTCAGTCAATGTGTCGAGGCGAGAGTTCATATACGCCCAACCAACATCGAAAATTGCCCTATCTTCAAGAGCTTCATAATCTTTCTCCCATAGCATAACTTCAGCTCTTAGTTCATCCCTATCAGTCACGACAGCATCATTAGAGGCCCTTAAAGGAGCGAAAGACCTTTCCAGGAATTGAACTTTCTCCAAAGAGTTACGGAGATCTTCCTGGGTCTGAGTAAGGGATTGCACTAATTCACCTGAATACTCCTCCTTTTGGTCTAGTAAGGCCTTAAAACTCCTGACCTCTTCAGAGGCACGAGACAGCTGCTCCGCGAATGAGGACTCTAGGACGCTCTTATCCTTGTCTGCCTAATCAGAGGATGCCTTCTCCACGGCCAACTCTGCCGTCATGACCCTCACTTGCTGCTCCAAGGTATATTTTTGTTCTTCTACATCCTCCATGTCGAGCCTTAAAGCTTTCATACTGCTCCTTCCAGTTATCTACTTCCGCACGCCATTCTTTCACTTCCTGCTCCGTATGAGAAATCCTTTTCATAAGCTATGTGCCAATAAGATTGATCTGCAAAAGAAAACCAATTAGATATGGTAAATACATGCACAAGAATGGACACAAGAAAATGCATTTTACCTTTAAAGAAGTATACACGATTTGATTAGCCCATGTAAGGGAACTGTGGCTGTCCAACTTAGCTCTCTCTGTCGGGGCTATCAACGGTTTCAACCACACATCAGGCTGGACAGACTTTTTAAAGAGAATACCCTCCGCTGGAACTTCTATCATCACTTGCCTCATCTCTCCGCTGGAAGACCCTACTTCTGTAATAGAAGGCACGGAAACAGGTAGAGATGCATGAGCTACGGGCGAGGAAGTCTGAGGGGCCAAAAAAGCCACGGGAGAGGGAGCAACGATAGGAGCAGGAATATCCACTGGAGCAAGAGAAATAACTGGAACAATTGAAGGGAGTTCTCTAAGAGTTGGACAGAAAACAGCCAAGAGAGCTTCATCAGCAACAGAACCAAAGCCTTCACGGAACAATTGGCCAACCGATTCACGCACGGGAGAGGGAGTAGCATCCTTGGAGGCAGAACGTCCAACTTCAGGAACGGAAGGCACGATGACAGGTGTAGACTCGTCGTTTGAGACCACCTTCCTTCTGCGTGACCTATGGACCAAAGTGCCCTCATCTTCCTCCTCTTCTCCCAAGGTCCTTGAACCACCTGCTTTTCTCTTTGAAGAAGAAGAGCCTGAAATGATGTCCCGGGCCTGAGCCAAGGATAACTTGGGAATAAACACGGATACAGAAACTCCACGAGCAGGAAACCCTGTCAAAACGAAAAGGTTAAAAATAATGCTCAAAGGAATAAACAATTACAAATAAAAACTTCACTTACTATGAGTCTTAACTCTCCAACCAAACCTCTCAGATAGGTACTTCAACGAACGTTCTTCCAGTGGAGCAATTAACAAAAGCTTTTCTACCCAATCTCTGAAACCGGAGACATTCTCGACGGTTCCCATGATTGCTGCAAAAAGAAGAAACAACTACGGTATTGATAAAATATCTAAAGCAAAAAGCAGGGAATGTGAGAAAAAATGTACTCAAGTACAAAATTCCACTTCTCAGGGAAGGGAAGATTCTCTTCACCTGCTAAACCAGCAGTAGGAACGGCAACATACCGAAGAAACCAACCTCGATCCTTATCATCTTCAGAAGTCACTAACACCCTTTACTCCTAGCAGCTAGGGTAAAAATTCCCTGACGGAACAACATTGGGGAATAGAGGTGAATAAGATGATGAAAAGTAAAGGGGATCGAAGCTAAGGTAGCCAAGTATCTAAGACATGCAACGACTCGCCATACAAGAGGACCGACTTGTCCCAAGAAAATTTTGAAAAATTGACAGAACTCGATGATTACTGGGTCGATTGGAGGCTTCAACGCTAATGTAAAGGGATAGGTATAAACAAAAGAATGCCCTGTCTTGTAAGACGTTATTCTTTGGTTACTATTCAGAATGATTACAGGAAAATTGGAACTCCAATGACAGTCCCTGCGTATAAGAGGAATTAAACCTTCAGTGAGTTGGGTAGGGTACTTGTCAACACTATCAAGAGATGATAATGAAGAAACCTGATCTCTAAGGGCCTGAATATCCCTAGCAAAGGTGAAATCTGTAGGTACTATTTCATCGACCCTCGGTTCGCGCAAAGGTTCTTGATGTTCTCTACCTTTGGACGAAGATCTAGAAGCCCTAGCCCTCGGAGAAGTTAAAGACCTAGAAGAAGGAGGATAAGTAATTTGAGAAGAGGAAGAACCCCTTGATGGAGTAGAACCTAAACTTCTCAACCTGCCGCCTCTCCTACTCCGTGTTGGAGTAGAAGAGGGAGTCAAATCATCTACGTTTATGACTCTCTTAGATTGGTTTGAAGAAGACATATCTACAAGGACAAGGAATAAGTTCTTTACAAATAAAGTTTGAAAGTTAGAAGTTTTTCGTGAAAGAAAAGAAAAGGGGGTATTTATTCTCGAAAATAACCGTCAAAAATAGGAAAAAACAATGATGTGAAAGCCATAATTGAAGATGTCACTTCGTGACTGATGCAACCGAAAAATCCCTAAAAGGCGCTGAACAATTGCAGAACCAACCCGTAAATGCCACGTGACATAAGCATTAAATGGAAGTGACAAGCGACGCTTACGTACAGAAAAAGATGAAATGATTCGAGTGAAGCGGCGGCAAAATATTCCCGCCATAAATGAGTATCCACTTACCAAATATTGATCGATAAATATATCGTAAGTGGAGGGACTATCTGTATTGGTAAAAAAGAGCTTCACACGTGTAATAAATCTTGATGAATCAGCAGTCTACGTGGAGCAATGAAGACACGACAGCTGGACGGGACTCTATGAAGAGGTATGAGGCAAAGAGACACGAAAAATCACATCCACGGGTTAATTACCTACGGAAGTCTCAACCTAATTGAGAAGATGAAGGGACACGGTCAAAATCTGGGCGGAACAAAGAGCGGATTCAAAGATCTTCAATTAGTGATCCACACGTTACACAACATTCACGCAACAGTTACGGTTACTCATTGTAGCGTTACATTAATGTCATAATTAGTCATTAATGCTCAATCACTAAAAAAGGCAGATGTTATATTAGGAAATTCCCTATATAAAGGAGTAAAATATAACCTGTAAAGGGACATCCGAACTACTATTGCGATATACTTACTTTTTGTGCATCTTACTGCTTTCCATTTACAAGTTTGCCTACAATTATAATCTTATTCTTTGGTTATCAGAACCCGTGTTCTTCTTAAAATAGCTTTGGGAAAAGAATCCAATTCTTTGGTTAAACAACAGTCCCATCCCAAAAACTAACATCACTGTCCTTAATAAATATATGTTGACGAGAAGGTATGTTAAGGCTATCCCTTCTTTCTTTTGGCATAATCCAAGTAACGATATGTAAATGTAATGATATTCCATAAGTGGTTCTACTCTTAACAGTTAAGGATGCCTATGTTATTCATTCCGGTAAAGTGATACCCAAGCATGTCTAAGTGTGTATCTAGTCCCTATTGAGGTATATGATAGAGATGTTAATGTTTTTAATATAGTGATACATTCATCTTCATGCATTTACCATCGTGCTACAGCCAGTCGGGTAGTTACCACCGGTTGGGGAGTTATGTATAATTATTTACCACCGGTTGGGCAGTCATGCATATTCATTTACCACCGAGCTACAGCCGGTCGGGTAGTCACACATTTACCATCGAGCTTCGGTCGGTCAGGCAGTTACCATCGATTGGGCAGTTATGTATTATTATTTACCACCGGTTGGGCAGTTATGTATTTACCACCGCGCTACGGCCGGTCGGGCAGTTACCACTGATTAGTTGGGCAGTCATGCATTATACGATATGAATAATAAATTCAAAGAGAAGTTTATATATATAAGTATAAGTATGCATATACAGTGGCACTTCAGAGATTCAGGTTGATTCTCATATGCCTTTAATTAATGTTGACTTATTGTTACATTTTAGTTCTGCCTTACATACTCAGTCCATTATTCGTACTGACGTCCTTTTGTTGGGGATGCTGCATTCATGCCTGCAGGTATCGACAATTAGTTTGACGAGCCCTCATAGTAGACGAGGTTAGCATTCAGCGAAGGATCGGTAAGAATCTACCTCATTCGGAATGTAGGTGTTTCTATAAGTCATCGTGTTAGAGTTTTGCTACAGACTTATGGGTAGTCCGGTACTCTGTGCCATTTTATGTCAAATAATTAGAGGCTTTGTAGACATAGGTTCATTATGTACAGTATGTCAGAGGCCTTGACGGACCATATGTATTCATGTTTTATGAACGACGGTTCATTGATATAACACTTTCCCACTTACAATTGTACATTACGAGTTATGGCCATGTTGGCCCATGATAGTTACAAAAGGAATGAACGAGTTACAGAGTGGTTCGCTCGGGCCAGTGCGACACCGGGTGCCAGCCACACCTCCCAAGGTTGGGGCGTGACATAGTGGTATTAGAGCGCGTTGTGTCCTAGGAAGTCTACAATGCCGTGCCTAGTAGAGTCTCACTTATGGATGTGTTGCGCGCCACATTTATAATTGAGATGCTATAGGGTATTTAGGAAATGTTACCCTTATTTTGTTTCCAGATCGTGCCATAGAGTTGATTCGTAAGAAGTCAGTATGAAACTTTCGCCAGATTTTGTATGCACCAGAGGTGCAAGGTATCACAATAGAGCTTTAAGGCGTAATTTCTACCTATGTGGAAGGAAGGTTATGAAAGAAACAGAAGATACGACGCGAGATTGAAAAGTTAGTAAGGTAAAGGTGAAGAAGATACGAGATACTCAAGTAGAAAAGGTTGTTAATAGTCGACACTTCGGATATAGTTTTGGTTTTAGTTTAGTTTACAGATGAGACCCTAGTTAAAATTTTGAAAACATCTAAGAGTTAACATTCGAGGACGAATGTTCTAAAGAGGGGAAGGATGTTACACCCCGTAAGTTTAACAACCTTGATATCGTTTTTATATATATATATATATATATATATATATATATATATATATATATATATATATATATTTGATATGGTATTTGAGTGGAATAGTTTTGTGAAAAAAAATGGTTTGAAAAATATGATTTTATATAATTATTAATATTACTACTTTCGAATATGTTTTAAATTATACACATAATATGAGAAACGTTTATGAGATTTTATTTATTGTAAAGATATGAATTTTATATTTCACAAGAAAAGAAGGTTATCGTTTTAACATTTTAAGAATTAAGTGTATGAAAATTTGTACTCTCTTTATGAGATTAGGAAAATTATAAGTTGAGAAAATATGTGCATTTTTTACATGGATATTTTATGTATTAGTTTTATATGTTACCATATGACCACGATAGTAAAGTATATTATAGTACGATGTATACAATGTATTAAAAGTGAGTAGTATTTTAAGTAATTTAGGATAATTTTTAATTACGTGGGTAATTGGTTAATTATTGGATAACGGGACATTACCTAATTACCTAATAAGTGGATAAGGATAGAGATTTCCCACCCCACCTCCACATGGAAACAATACACTTTCCAAACAAGTGACTCTTAGTCACTTTTAATTAGGTGGCAACCTAAGATACTAAGTGTAAGACACATCCATTCCAACACTCTCAATACAATAAAAAAGGAAGTTTTGGCAACAGTTAGTAACGTTTCCAACCATCTCGGTCGTTCCTGCCAATTATATTTTGTTAACAAATAGAATCATATTCTATGGAGAAATTCATTCAGGACATTGGTCATGATCAGAAAAGCAAGAAGACGAGACTACAACATATAAACCTTTAGAGTGAATATGCCGAAGAGATTTGATCTATATGGAGTTGTCATGTATTTTCCTTTGTCAAGGTTTCTGATGAAGAGCTAATACAGTCCCATCCCAAACACTAAAATCACTATCCCTAATAAATATATGTTGACAATAAGGTATGTTACGGCTATCTTTTCTTTCTTTTGGCATGAACTAAGTAACGATACGTAAACGTAATGATATTCCATAAGTGGTTCTACTCATTAGCAGTTAAGGATGTCTATGTTATTCATTCAGGTAAAGTTATACTCAAGCATGTCTAAGTGTGTATCAAGTCCCTATTCAGGTATATGATAGAGATGTTAATGTTTTTAATATAGTGATACATTCATCGTCATGCATTTACCATCGTGCTACAGCCGGTCGGGCAATTACCACCGATTGGGCAGTTATGTATCATTATTTACCACCGGTTGGGCAGTCATGCATATTCACTTACCATCGAGCTACGACCGATCGGAAAGTCATGCATTTACCACCAAGCTTCGGCCGGTCGGCAAGTTATCATCGGTTAGGAAATTATGTATTTTTATTTACCACCGGTTGGGCAGTTATGCTTTTACCACCGCGCTACGGCTGATCGGGAAATTACCACTGATTAGTTGGGTAGTCATGCATCATATAATATGAATAATAGATTCAAAGAGAAGTATTATATATATAAGTATAAGTATGCAAATACGGTGGCACTTCAGAGATTCAGGTTGATTCGCATATGTGTTTAATTAATATTGACTTATTATTAGCTTTAGTTCTGCCTTACATACTCAGTACATTATTCGTACTGACGTCCTTTTGTTTGGGACGCTGAATTCATGCCTCCAGGTATAGATAATAAGTTTGACGATCCCTCATAGTAGACGAGATTAGCATTCAACGAAGGATCAGTAAGAATTCACCTCATTCGGAGTGCAACCGTGTATATAAGTCATCGTGTTAGATTTTTACTATAGACTTATGGGTAGGCCGGTACCCTGTCCCATTTTATGTCAAATAATTAGAGGCTTTGTAGACACAGGTTCATTATGTACAGTATGTTAGAGGCCTTGACGGCCCATATGTATTCATGTTTTATGAACGACGTTCATTGATATAACATTTTCCCACTTACAATTGTACATTACGAGTTGTTTCCATGTTGGCCGATGATAGTTACAAAGTGGTTTGCTCGGGCCAATGCAGCACTGGGTGCCAGCCACGCCTCCCAAGGTTGGGGTGTGACAGGTATAGAGTGAGTACTTGGGTGTGTTAGCTATATTATGACCCCAACTAAATCAAGCTTGTACTAGATTCTTTCTACCCGTTAAATACCCACCTTGGTATAAGTCACTACCCTAGCCTCTTTAAGCACTTGAAAACCAACAACAAAAATATTGTACTTAGTTTCAATCATTGCATACAATACAGTAACTTTAGAAGTAGAATCAAAACCAAAATGTGTGGAAGTGTAATTAGGAACAAAACACACATCTAGAATTAGATATAAACCTAATTCCAAATCAATTAACTCCCTCGATCCCGGCCTTGTTGGGTAAAACTGTATCGACCATCCTCGCTACTCAATAGTAGTGCAGGCTTGGAACAGATCAATTTTTGGCGTCGTTGCCTGGGAGTTAGACGGTCTTAGCTATATATCTGAGTATTTGTGTGTTTTGTTTTTCTTTCCTTCCGCTTTCTAATTTTGTGTGTCAATTGCTTTTTGGTACCAAATGGCTCTTAACGAGGCCCTCGGACATATTCCTTAGGGGGAGGAGGTAGAAGACAATGACGTGGATGAGGTTAATCTAGAACCTCAAGTACAAAGAAGAGGTCTCTCGCCTCATGAAAACATTCCAAACCCTCCCCCACCTCCTCCAAGGGCAGCACACCGGGTGTTGCCCAATGAAGGCTACGCAAGAGCAATTGTCCCTCCCCGGATTCGGGCAAGCAGTTTTCAAATAATCAATGTCATGCTTACTCTATTGGAACAGAGGAGTTTCTTCACCGGATCTCCACATCAAAACGCATATAAGCATCTCAAAGGTTTTGTAGACACAAGCTAGGGGAGAAAGCAGACGAATGTATCTGAGGACGCTTTGAGATTAAGGCTTTTCCCATTTTCGCTTAGAGAGAAGGCTTTGTATTGGCTTGAGAGGTTACCCAAACGTTCCATCACCACTTGGGATGAGTTTGTTGAGAAGTTCATTACAAAGTTTTTCTCTCCGGGACATATGGGAACATTGAGGGATGAGATCTTAGATTTTAAACAAGAGCCAAATGAACCGTTACATGAAATTTGGGAACGGTACGAGACAATGGTAAAAGAATGCCTAAACAACGATATGACTGAAACGATGATCCAACAAACATTTTATAGGGGTGTCAACACAACTAACCAGTGTGTGGTGAATCAGGTCGCTGGGGGTAATTTCATGAAAGTGCCATATGCTGATACTTGTGACATATTAGATGAGATGGTAGACACCTCCTTAGCTTGGAAAAGTCGGGCCAACGGTCCTCAGGGTGACCCTAATGTTATCCACCTTACAAGGAACTTCATGATCACGGATAAGCCATAGCAGAGTTGACAACTACCATGAATCAATTGGCAAAGGCTCAGCTTCAGCAGGTTCAGGGGCCAAAGAAAGTAAATGCCATGGAAGGAGTGAATGTAATGGTCAATAAGAGAAGACATCATGGTCAAAAAGTGCAAAACAATCTATATCAATTTGAGCAAAGTGGTAGTGGTTACAATCAAGACGATTCTTATGATGAGCAAAGTGAAGAGGTTTTGTATGCCAGTAATTACCAAGGTCAATGGAGCAATGCTCCAAAACAATAATGGAGATCACATGGAAGTAATCGAAATTGGGGCAACCAAGGCCAAGGAATTGGAATAGTGGCAACAACAACAATCCGAACAATTGGGGGAACAACAATCAAAACTGGGGGAATCAAAGAAATAACCAAGGCAATTGGGGTGGCAACAATAATAGTAATTGGGGAGGCAACGGAAACCGAGGGGGTTGGAACAATAATAATCAAGGAAACCGGGGGTCGGGCTTTCAAAGGCCGCCAATGTATCAACAACCCAACAACCCGCCTCCATATCCGTCACAAAGGCAAAGTTCTTCAAACAATGAGATGGGATGGATATAAAGTATGTTCAAGAAAATGATGGAAAGAAATACCGACTCTGATGCCCAAATAGCCTCCCACAACAATTCTATCCGCAACTTGGAAGTACAAATGGGCCAAAGTTCTCAAGCATTGAACACTCGCCCTAAGGGAGCACTACCAAGTGATACGGTAGTAAACCTGAAGTGTGGGAACAATACGGGTCATGCCATGGCGATGACCACGAGAAGTGGTAGAGGTGGCGTTGCTAGTACCTCTAATCCAAAGAAGATTGTGAGTGATGATGTGTTGTTGCAAGACGATGTCGATCCAAGCAATGATGTGCAAGTAAATGATGATAATGTGAATTATAAGGTGACGATAGACATTGATGACAATGTGGAGGAGACTCAAAATGATGTGAACCCGTCTAGGGAACATGTGATAGACATACCGGAAACAGTAGTTCCCAAAGCCAAAAATCCTTTTCAAGGCCTCCTCCACCATATCCTCAAAGGATCGCAAAGCAAAATAATGAGAAACAATTCAATAAATTCATTGATATGATGAAAAGTTTGTCCATAAATGTTCCTTTGGCTGAAGCTCTAGAACAAATGCCGGGATATGCCAAGTTCATGAAGGACTTGGTAACGAAGAAGAGGTCAATGAACTGTGAGACGATCAAAATGACGCATTAAGTGAGTGCCATTTTGCATTCTATACGCTCTAAAGCTAGAAGATCCCGGTGCCTTTACAATTCAATGGACTATTCGTAGTGCCGATCTCGCCAAAGCCTTGTGTGATTTGGGAGCGAGCATTAATTTGATGCCATATTCTGTGTTCAAGACTTTGGAGATTGGGCAACCAAGACCTACTTCCATGAGGTTGCAAATGGCAGACCGGGAAATTGAAGAGGCCATGGGGGATAATTGATGATGTGCTAGTTCGGGTCGACAAGTTCATACTTCCCACATATTTTGTGATACCCGACAGTGAGGTTGACTATGAGGTGCCAATCATATTGGGGAGACCTTTCCTAGCTACAGGGAAGGCCTTACTTGATGTGGAATCTGGGGAGCTCATCTTCCGGGTGGGCGATGAAAAAGTGATGTTCCACGTGTTCAAATCAATGAGGCAGCCTAATAGCAACGAAGTATGTTTGTTTGTGGATCTTGTGACTGAGGTGATTGTTGATGACACAAGTGCTATGATTAATGTGAAAGACCCTTTGCTGTGTTGTTGAATCATGATGAGGATGAGAAGGAACACTTGGTAGAATGTGAAAATGCTTTGCAAGGAATGGGATCCTATACATATGGGCCCCGTAAACTTTCCTTGGACCTTGAGAACAGAAAGACTCCAACAACAAAGCCCTCAATCGAGGAGCCACCAATATTGGAGTTGAAGCCTTTGCCTTCACACCTCATGTATGAGTTCTTAGGCCCTTGTTCCACATTACTTGTTATTCTTTCTTCGTTCTTAACTAACGTGCAGGTAGATTCCACCCTTCCAGTGCTTCAAAGGAGGAGGAGATTTCTTGGTCACGCGGGGTTTTACCGAAGGTTCATCAAGGATTTCCCAGAAGTGGTGAACCCTTTGTGCAAGTTGTTGGAAAAAAATGCCAAGTTTGTGTTCAATGGTGATTGCATGAAAGCTTTTGAGCTTCTCATGTATAGGTTGACTACCACTCCCATAATTACCGCACCCAATTGGAGCTTACCATTTGAGCTCATGTGCGATGCTAGCGACGTTGCGATAGGAGCAGTTTTGGGGCAAAGAATCAACAAGATATTTCATCCGATTTATTATTCAAGAAAAACAATGAACGACGCCCAAGTCAACTATAGGGTGACCGAGAAATAGTTATTAGCCATTTTCTTCGCCATGGAAAAGTTCCGCCCGTACCTCATGGGTACCAAAGTGATTGTGCACACCGATTACGCGACACTTCGTTATTTGATGAGTAAAAAGGACTCTAAGGCTATGTTGATGAGATGGGTTCTTATTATACAAGAGTTTGATCTTGAAATCATAAATCGAAAAGGGAGAGAGAATCAAGTAGTGGATCACTTGTCTCGCTTGGAAGACGAAGGGAGTCCCAGTGATGGCCTTGAGATCAATGATTCGTTTCCGGATGAACAAATTCTCTCTGTGTCTTTGACTGGGATGTCTTGGTTAGCCGATGTGGCTAACTTTCTTTTGACCGACATTGTCCCGAGTGATCTCTCTTCTAACCAAAGGAAGAAGCTCAAATGGGACTTCTTGGATTATTATTGGGACGAGCCATATATTTTCAAAATTTGCAATGATGGTGTTATCCAGAGATGTGTTCCGGAAGAAGAGCAATTGAGTACTCTTGAAGCTTGCCATTCCGCGCCCTATGGTGGTCATCATGGTTGGGCGAGACATGCTACAAAGGTCTTAAACTGTGGATTCTATTGGCCTACCTTGTACAAAGATGTTAGCGAGCTCATTAGGAGTTGTGATGAGTGCCAAAGAGCCGGTGGAATTTCCAAGAAGAATGAAATGCCTCTCACCACCATCCTTGAGATTGATATTTTCGACGTGTGGGGCATCGATTTTATGGGGCCATTTGTGAGTTCATTTGGGAACACTTATATTCTTGTTGCTGTGGATTATGTTTCAAATTGGGTTGAAGCTGTGGTTTTGCCCAACAATGAGGCACAGAGTGTGGTGGATTTCTTAAAGAAAAATATCTTCACAAGGTTCAGCACCCCAAGGGCTATCATTAGTGATGGGGTTCTCATTCTTGCAACAAAGCCTTCGACACTTTACTTTCCAACTATGGTGTCAATCATAAGGTGTCAACCCCTTATAACCCCCAGGCAAGTGGACAGGTTGAGGTCTCCAACAGGGAGATAAAGAGCATTCTATCCAACACTGTCAATGCAAACCGGACTGATTGGTCAAGGAAACTTGACGATGCATTATGGGCATGTAGAACAGCTTACAAGACTCCAATTGGTATGTCTCCGTACCGGTTGGTATTTGGGAAAGCATGTCATCTTCCGGTTGAATTAGAGCACAAGGGCATGTGGGCGCTGAAGAAATTGAACCTTGAATGAGATGTAGCTGCCAATCTCCGGGTAGAGCAACTAAATGAACTTGATGAGTTCCAGTTCCATGCTTATTCCAGCTCGTCCTTATATAAGGACAAGATGAATTACTTACATGATAAATACATCCGGATCAATGAATTCAAAGAAGGTGACCTAAAACACCAGTCAAGGGAAGAAGGCCAGTAACAAAAGGGAATCTTTCTTTTTCAGTTCTATTCAACTCTCAGTTACAGATGTTTCCGGGAAAGCTCAAGTCAAAGTGGAGTGGTCCTTTCGAAGTGGTACATGTGACTCCGATCGGTGCTCTAGATTTAAAAAACAAGAATGGCGAGATCTTTAGAGCCGATGGGCATCGAGTGAAGCACTACCTTGGCAAGATTGATGATAGCCACGTTGTGGCCTTGATCCATTTCAAGTGATGATGGTAACTTGCATTGTGCGGCGGCGTTAAATCAGGCTCTTCTTGGGAGGCAACCCATGTGTTTTTATTTCTTTTGATTTTCTTCTTAGACTAGGCACTTTTTTTGTCATGACCCAAACCGATGGGACGCAACAGTGCCTGAGTCCTACCTGTCAAACACCCCTAAACATGCGTCTAAGATATGAACCTGAATAATATCTGCTGAATTACTGTTGATACCCAATTTTTTCTCAAATTATTTTAATTTGTATATATACCTTCAAAATCACTCTTTATAATAACTGATATTTTTCCGAAATTTTTCATATTTTTATTAAATTCTTTTCCAATTTATTCAGTATTTTTATATTAAATAATTATTCATAAATTATATTATAAATAATTTCAAAATATTTCCCATTTCAATATATCATTTTTAATCCTATTAGGATTTAATTATTTCACAAATTAGCCAATTTGGCATTATTTGACCATAATTAAAATAATTTTGCAATTATAGCTACATTTTATACCATTTAAATAAATAATTGTTTCATTTTATATTTTTTATTTCATTAATTAACTTAATTTCATTTATATAGCATTAATTTCATTTTATATAATTATTAGCTATTTTTATTAATTATTTGTCTATTTTTAATGGGTATTTAACTAATAGCCAATTTTAATTTCAATGCTAGCCTAATTTCACCCGGGCCCCTACCCAATTTAATCAGCCTAATTACCCAGCCCAGACCTAAAGTCCTACCCAGCCCAACCCCACGATTAATCTGAGTCGTTGATCCATTTAAATCAACGGCCTAGATTAGTGTTACCATAATTAAACCTAGACCTACCCCCCCCCCCTCCGACCTCTCATTTCCCAGTCTCTCATTATCTCTCTATTTCTCTCTGTTTCTCTCTGTTTCTCTCTAGAAGCTTCCCTTGCCTCCCTTCTCCGATGAAGTTTGTTCGTCTTCTCCGGCTAGTTCCCTCGTCGGAAACTATGGTTTCCCATTATCTCCTGGTTACTGCTTCACACTACACCGGTCTAATGACACCCTAAGGCCCTCAGGCGAACCTGGAGTGGTTCAGCTCCCACCCATGGTCCCTCATGCCATCTTCCGGCCTCCTCCGACCATCTGAGTAAGATCCATGACTTTTCCGGCTAACGCTGGCGACGTCTTTAAAGTTTTTCTTGTTTCTATGGGCTCTCTGAAACCCTAACCCCTGGTATTTTCACGATTATTTTTAGATATGTCTTAGATATGTGTATATCACGAAGTTTTTTACATGTTTTCTTCGAAAACCTTCCTATTCTCTTAGATCTACACTAGATTCGGGTTTATTACGAGTATTATTACATTTTTTCTTAAAGGTTTTCCATTTTTTAAACAAGTTTTTCACTTAGGGTTTCTGAAACCTTTTCTTCAAACGATTTCTCAAAGTTCAAGTGATTTTTCTCATATGCTTAAACGTTTTATCACTTTTAATCATGATTTATTATGTTAAAACTTTAGTTTTAACACTGTGTTCTAAATTCTGAGCATGTCTTTTTCTTTCGATTTGTATGTGTGTCTGTTTCCGATGAGTAATCTCTGTTTCTTTGTGATTATCGCTTCACTATGCTATTGGGTCTTTGATTCTGCTGCTTCTTGTGTGTTCACTCTGCTTGAATCATTACTGTCTTGAATCCCTTAATGATTGTGAGTAGTACTATACGAATTTTTCATATGATATCCTCTGCTAATTCTGAATGTTTCCTTAGATACATGACGCCTTCCCTTAATTAGTACCAATTTCGAACCCCTGATTTCCTAGGAGATGTTCTTACTGACTTCCAACTTTGTTTTCTTACCTTGTTACATAATTGATTAACTGCTAATTGATTACTATTTCCTTAAGTGATATCTTTTGAACCTAGTCTCAATTGTATGCTTGAATTAGGGTGAAATTGTTTCCTTATATGTTACAAGCATAAGAACTTTCCTTAATTGTTATTTTACCTACTAGCCGTTTGAGTTTAACCCCTTCAATTAAGGGATACCTAATTGCCTATTATACCTACACTGTTCTTATATTCCTCTAAGCTATATATGGTCCTTTCCTTAGTTAATACCAACCGTGTGAATCACTCCCTTGATTATAGGGATACTTGTATTAATTGGGTACTAACCGATATTCAGTCCCACAATCACTGGTTAATTCTGATTCTCTCCTTATTTTACATCAAGTTTTCAAGACTATATATACACTCTATTCATACACAGACACGAACTAATATGTTCAAGAAATCTCTCTCACAATTTCAAAGACTCTCTGCTCTCTCTCTCTTATGTGCTAATTACTACTATTCTAAGTTCGCCGGCTGCAAGTCAAGGCTAACTATTGTGCATCCCTTACTTTCCTGTTTATGTTACTGCTTTCTTTACTTCACTGGTATGTTCTAATTTAGATTTCAGTCCTCAAACCAACATGTTTCCATTACTGTTGTAATTCAGTATGCTTCCAACTTGCTTACTTATTCTTCAGCATGTATCTAGGATCCTGAACTCCCCTCTGCATGTTTATATTAGGCTTTATTTATTTATGAGCAGCATGTTTCTGTATACTTAGCACCTACTTCTTACATGCCTATGACTGGTACATTAGTTTAACCATGGCCTTAGGTTTTAATCTGACCTAGCACTGTAACCCCTAATCCTCTAGACCCTTAAGAGTTCCTGATTGTATGTCTATGTGTGTATATGCCTGCTGTATGTATGCCCTTACATGCTTTGTATTTTTCCCTAATACCACTACCCTTGTCTGTGCTGGTTGGACTATCCTTGGTCCTTTGTGATGTTAAGCTTCCATTTTCTTCTTCAAAAAACTGTTTTCTTACTTAACCTTTCTCAAAACTATTCCTTACTTAATTCCTTTTAAATAAAAAGCACTCTCACATATAATCTTAGAAGTCTAAGTTCATCCCCCTTCGTGTGAGCACTGCTTTGGGGACCCTTTGAGTACCCTCTGAACTCTGACACACAAGGTTGGCACTTCCACACTGCACATGTTTAACTCTTTGGCTATGTTTGGGTGTGAGCACTGCATGGGTGCCCTTGAGGTCCTTAGGGAACTCTGATGCACCCAGACTATCATAGGGTATGCAACACCATAAGGCATTGAGGTTTGGAAGATTTGGGCCTAATTGAAGGCTCCCTATAGAAGTAACTTTTTATTTTTCCTTTGGTTGTGTAATTCATAATTCCCTGGCCTGTAATAATTTGTAAGCAACTCAGGGGATGGATAGTGAAAAGGGAGGGGTAACCACGCATGCATTAGCTATTAAAGGGATAGAAATCATGCTATTAGACTTTATTTCCTATTTGTGCAATAGAGATCATGTTTAGGCCCATATGTTCAAATTCATGCATTAGAAATCATGTTTATTAGGTTTCATACTTATTGTTTTAGCATGTTCACTTTTACTTAGAAAATAATGCTAATAAATGGTATCCTCTATTATCATGCTCCACAATTCCATGTACGCTTAGAAATCTTGTCCTAGGATAAACAACGTTAAAATAAATTATCACTCCAGCATCTTTTGAAACCATGATTAGTACTGTGACTACTGAGCATTTAGAAATCATGCTTAGGAATTCTGCATATGCATCATTCTGCATCTCTACCTGTGCATTAGATATCATGTTATAGGGTCCTAATCGCTCAACTACATTTAGTCTAATTACTGATGTATAAAAAGGTATAACCACCTAACTCGGTTTTCTCTAAAAACAACTAGTAATGCTTCTGTGTTCTGAACAACCTAGAACAGCATGTTTAGGTAACAATTTGCAATAGTTCCTCTAATAATTCTATTAATACACATTGTCCCCCGCCTAGGCAAGCCTTAGGTGACTAAATTTCAAAAAATTAGAAATTTGTCTCTCTTGTGTGTACTGATTAATACTAATAGGTACTTTTAAATCAATACGCAAACTGATTAGAGCATGTTTTTGAGTTATAAAACAAATCTGCCAATCTGTTTATCCTCTGAATTCACCTAGATACCATGTCTTAGGATCTCAATTAACAATATTGCCCTTACATGTGTTTGAGTCGTGCTAATTATATGCATTATCTGTGGAGGAAAATCTGAGCCTCCTATATGCTCCTATGTGTTTCCCACTGACTGAGTCCTACATGTTCTTTGCTTCTCGCCTTAGAATTTTTACCCTTTTTAAACCTGAGGGTCTTCCTAGTACCTACCCTTTAGGATAGTAGTCCTAACCTCCTCCAGGACTGATAGGATTGGACGTGTAATAGCACACAATAGAATCCGGGACCAACATACGCTTTAATTACCTTCACAGGTGAGAAGGGTAGAATATGGATATGATGACCGGTGCGCTAATACCACGTATAGCCCCTCTTCGAGGAGTGATTACCGAGTATTGCATTGATGTTATCCATATTATTATAAACCTAGGACACTTGTATACGCTAGTTCATAATTATCCCTATTGTTTTTGTAAACACCTATATGCTTAAGACTTGAATCCCCTCTTATTTGAGCCTTTACTTGTTATTTGTTAGTTGAACAAATTCACGAAACCATTTGGCCGGGAACCACACTTGTGGATCCTGAGGGGTGCCTAATACCTTCCCCTTAGGATAATTTGAAGCCCTTACCCTAATCTCTGGTTAGTAACGTAGTTGTAATTGAACCCCTTAGGTGCGCTAACGCACCATTAAAATCGTTAGGTGACGACTCTTCAAAATATGCAAACCACTTTCCCAAAAGGAAAGAGTTGTCCCAACCTATGTCATGGACCCGATCTTCTGTGAAGAAGAGGAAAAAAGGGTGCGCGATAGCATGGCAACTCTGCTGGGGATATCCAAGCTTTTACCATTTCAAATTGTTTCGTGAATTTATGCCTTTATGTTTACTTTCACCTTTTCCTATTCCCTTTGTATGCAATTAATTGTTTACTTCGAGTATTCATTTTTTTTCAAAACGTAACTGACATGTCTCTTTGTTTCCTTTTGTAACTGCTTTAAATCATTTTTACCATTTTTACCGCTTTCTTTAACGTGCAAATACGTGACAACTTGTTTTAATACTTATTGCATAAATCATGCTCAACATTCATACTCCACTCGTGCCAAAAAAAATACTATAGCAACGCTTGATGAGTGGTTGAGCCCTTCCTATATTATGACCCCTAAATTCAGAAAGGCTTATTTGCGGTAAAACTAGTCGATCAGCGGTGCAGTCGATGGTTCCATGCCTTTCCCCCTTGAGTTGTCCGCTCGAGGGTACCAGTCTAAAACCCCATAGAAACCTTACTATGTTGCACTATTGCATGCATCATGGTCAAACCTAGTCAAGATAAAGTGTCGTTCGCACGATAGCTTTTAATATAGCCTTATCCAAAAGTTCACCGGGTTTCCCTAAACCCAAAGGGACGCCCTCACGTTTTGTGCATTTATTTGGAGAACTAAATGCTTCCTGCTAATTATTGACGATAATTAGTCGAGTCCGGTAGGGTAAGGGCCTAACCTATTTGTTTTGCAGAAAAAAAATGAGGCACGAAGTCCCCAGATTCGGCATGGTCTCCAACATCCACCCAAAACTGCTAAGTTGGTGGGAGGATCTACACTCCAGCGACAAAGCTATCGTCAGGAAACACTTGGGTAATCTACCATCTCTTCTGGAAATCCAGCCTAATAAAATGATAGTAGAGGTTGCTACCCTGTTCTGGGATCGTGAATGATCCATGTTCTGCTTTGGGAACATCGAAATAGCGTCGTTGATAGAAGAGATAGGACGGCTGGCTAAACTAGTATGGGAAACTCTTGGGTTGCTGATGCCTGAGAACTGCACAGGCAGAAGTTTCCTCAAAATGATGGGTCTGAAAAAGGACACGGAATTGGTATGTCTGGAGGATTCGTACATTCCTTTTGACTACTTGTACGAAAGGTATGGCTACAGCAAATCATACCGTACCTACCATGACGAGTTTGCTATCACCTCTCTGGGACACGTCCATCGCCGAGTGTTTGTGTTTATAGTCTGCTTTTTGGGTTTGATCGTGTTCCCGATGAAGAAGAATAGGATCCATACCAGGCTAGCCATGGTAACTAAGATCATAATGGAAGGATTAAATGGGCAATATTTCAGCATTGTGCCCATGATCGTTGCAGACATATACCGGACCTTAGAAAGGTGTCAATAAGGAGCAAAGCATTTCGAAGGTTGAAATTTCATACTTCAAATCTGGCTCGTGGAACATCTCCAAAAGGGCAAATATCGACAGGACATCCACCGCCGAATGTGGGATGACCACATCGCTTTCCATCACCCAAAGCGAATGAACTATATCCCTGACATGTTCGCTCAACCTGAAGATGCTGAAGGATGGGTCGAGCTTTTTGATAACCTGACTGAAGAACATGTTCAATGGATGTTCGAATGGTTTCCAACGGACGAGTTCATCATTAGATCCCGAGACGCATCATTTTTATACTGATTGGTCTAAGAGGGACATACCCTTACGTCCCTCTTCAAGTTATGAGGCAAGAAGGAAGGAAGAAAGTCATCCCTAGGGTCGAGAAGATGAGCCATCTCCGAGCTGACTTTCAAAATAATGACAGTCCTCACAAGTGCCAAGCTCAGCACCTGTGGCACTGCAAGGTTATACTTGAGAAAGACACCATCGAGCCAGACAGGTATCACGCCGGTTATACCCCTTTCTATCTTGGTTGGTTAGAAGAGGATCTGGGTGGTCAGAGCAAGCCGGGGTACGTCCGAGGTCACAGGGTTATAGATGAAAGGGCTGAAGCACAAGTCAAGTTCAACCAGTTGCATAAAAGGATCTGGGAAAATGAGGATGACCACCATAAGATACATGAGTCCAACAAAAGACTGATCTAGGAATGGAAGGACATGGCTATCGGTGCCAACAAGAGGTTGGGGTACTTGGAACGAGGAATAATCGATTTGGAAGAAAAGTTAATCAAAAGGGTTGAAGATTGTCAAAAGGCCGAGGGAGCTGCAGGGGGATACCTAGCCAGAACTTACCTGCTGCTGGACTTCGCGAGCTGGGAAAGCTGTTAGAAGAAAGCAGGAATGCCAAATCTGGGGAAGGTCCTTCTGGGATCAAGTAGATAGGAATGTCTTTATTATTCTATCAATGTAATAAGGCCAATGGCCATTAGTGATTTTTATTTTTCGTCTGTCGTTTCAGGATTTATCTATTTTATTATCAATTAAATGAGGCATTTAGCATTTTTAGTTCTCCAAATCAATTTGTCGCTAGGCCTACCTTGGGCACAAAGAGGTTCCCCAACTTAGGACACGCTTTCATTTCCGCATTATTTGTTTAAATACTGCAATACTCTTTTCGTGATCCTCACTGACTTGGTTACCTTTTGTTTTTATTTTTTCTTACTCCCCTCCCCAAAGGTTAGTTCGTGCATTCTGTCATCATCAGCCTATCGCACCAGATCCAAGGGCCCTCCACCTACTCCTCTCCCTAGTCCTCCTAAAGGCAAATACAAAGGCAAAAGTAAGATGGAAGAGTCCAGCGGCATCAGAAAGGAGAATGTGATTGAACGGGTAGAGGCCACTGATGGCCGAGGTATTCAGGTCCTGCATGAGAACATGTCGCCACTTGAACAGAAGTTGCTAAAGTTTCAGGAAGAACTTGATCAAGTCCGGAATCTGGCCAACTTGTCATTTTCCCTTAACGTCCCTGACGTCAACCTTCCAAATGCTCAAAACCCCGCACCTCCACAAAATATCCCAAAACAGCAAAATCATCCTGCACCTCACCATCACACCACTCCCCCAAAGAACCAAACTCCCCCGACACAGTATAATGCTTGCCACACCTCAAATAACACCCCACTACTCATCCCAGAACCTCAAAACCCCACGAAAGACCATTTCCACACCTATAACAATCCTATCTATGTAGAAACCATAACCCACTCCACTCCGCCTATCCCACTAGCGTCCGAGTTTGACGAAAAGGATTTACTTATCAGGAACCTGACTGAGGAGCTTAGGAAACTCACCAGCCGAGTCCAGGGTGTTGAAGGAACCAAGGG
The DNA here is from genome assembly GCA_005239505.1 of Nicotiana paniculata. Classification (NCBI taxonomy): domain Eukaryota; kingdom Viridiplantae; phylum Streptophyta; class Magnoliopsida; order Solanales; family Solanaceae; genus Nicotiana; species Nicotiana paniculata. The sequence goes on along the minus strand of MDKI01098197.1, from coordinate 19,868 downwards.
GATTGAAGGGTTGAATTATGAAGACCTTTGTATCCAACCTGATGTCGAACTGCCCGAGGGGTACAAACCTTCAAAGTTCAAAATGTTTGACGGTACTGGTGATCCGAGAGTCCATCTGAGGACATATTCGAAAAATTGGTTGGCCTGGGGAAGGACGAAAGAATCCGCATGAAGCTGTTCAAGAGGAGTTTGAAGGGAGATGCACTGTCTTGGTACATCAGCCAAGACCCCAAGAAATGGTCAAACTGGGTAAGCATGGCGTCTGATTTCATGGATAGATTTAGATTCAACACAGAGAACGCACATGATGTGTTCTACATTCAAAATTTGAAGAAGAAGCCTACATAAACCTTTCGCGAATATGATACTCGCTGGAGGTCCGAAGCCGCTAAAGTCAGACCTGCCCTAGAAAAAGAATAGATGAACAAGTTCTTTGTCCGAGCTCAGGACCCACAGTATTATGAACGGTTAATGATAGTTGAGGGCCACAAGTTATCCGACATCATCAAATTGGGTGAGCGGATTGAAGAAGGTATTAAAAGCGGTATGGTTACAAATTTTGAAGCCTTGCAAGCCACTAACAAGGCTCTACAGTCTGGTGGTGTGTCTAAGAATAGAGATGTGGGAGCCATAATGGTCGCACAACGAACCAAGTCCCCGCTCAAATTCCAAACCTATCCGACACCTCCACTCACATATCATCCAACCCCCAATTACCAAGCTCCACCACCAAATTACCAAACTCCACCACCTTCTTACCAAGATTCACCATCCACATATCAACCTGCTTCGCCCAAATATCCACAACCCGCTCCTGTCTACCACACTTATAATTCCCAATCATCCCATTACCAATCGCCCCCTGCACGCCAAAACTTCCCTAGACCTCATCCCAATTTTGATCGCCGCCCCCCAAAGCAATACAACGCCATAGCCGAACCTATTGACCAGCTATATGAAAAACTCAAAGCTGCTAGTTATGTCACACCTATCTCTTCTGCCACCCCTGAGAACCCTTCTCAATGGGTTAAGCCAAACAAATCATGTGCATACCATTCCGGAATGAAGGGACACAACATAGAAGAATGTCATTCTCTGAAGGACAAAATACAAGCTCTCATTGACAACAAGATTATTGTGGAAAAAACCCCCACTCCAAACGTCTGCGACAATCCTCTGCCAGACCATAAGGGTAGAGGTATCCATATTATTGAAATAGAAGATGATTGGGATCCCGAGGGGTCAATCGGGTTGATCGTAGAAGGCGATGACCTAAAGAAATCCACAGACACTCTCAAACCGATCATAATCCAGATTCAGCCATCTGAGGCCGTTGAGGTGAACATGTTTATACCATTTGAGTTTGAAGCAGTGCCACCTGCAAAGTCACCAGTGCCAATTGAAGTTGAGTTTGTATCTCCAGCAAATGCACCAGCTTCATTCGAGGTCGCAGTTTTGCCACCCCGAACACACATTCCATTTGAAATAAAGATGGCTGCACCAATTCCTGTGGCAATGTCAACCACGCCACCCTTCTATTCAAATGCTATCCCTTGGGACTACACAGCCGAGGCAAGAAAGAGAAGCAAGGTCAGGCCTGAGAAAGTTGTTCCAACACAGGGTATGACGAGAACTGGTAGGGTCTACACCCTGAGCATCTGGCCGAGTCAAGCAAGCAGGCCGCCAACCGGCCTCCCCTTATCAAAACGGGTCTCGATGACCTTTGGAGAAAGGTATAGGCTAAGGAGTATTCATTCATCGACCAGCTGAACAAGACATCGACACAAATATCCATCCTCTCTCTGCTGCAGATTTCTGAAACACACAGAAATGCTTTGTTGAAAGTGTTGAGTGAAGCATATGTGCCGAACAACATCACTAGCGGGGAAATGGCCAATATGGTAGGCCAGGTACTGGAGAGTCATAAAATCACTTTTCATGAGGATGAGCTGCCACCTGAAGGATTGGGGCACAATAAAGCGCTGCACATCACAGTGCAATGTGAAGATCATTTCATCACAAGAATCTTGATTGATGGAGGTTCCAGTCTTAACATCTGTCCATTGATAACACTCAAGAAATTGGGTAAAAGGCTACACGAGATAAAGGATGGGGCGATCAATGTGAAATCCTTTGACGATTCTCAGAGGTCCACCATGGAGGAGATCAGTCTATGTCTACAGACGGGACCGACTTGGTTCGAAGTGGATTTCCAGGTAATAGGTGTTCCGGCATCCTACAACCTGTTGTTGGGACGACCCTGTATTCATGCTGCTGGGAGCGTAGCATCAACACTACATCAGGAGGTAAAATTCGAGTGGAACCACCAAGAGATGATTATTCATGGTGACGATAGCAACCCCATTTATAGTCGTCAAACTATTCCGGTGATTGACAAAAAAAGGAAGATAGGCGGAGGAACTTACCACCACATTGAACGGGTCAATGCTATCGACAAGGACAAATGGTGGGATAACAAGATTGAGAGCGTCCTGACCTGGAGAGGATATGAGCCAAGAAAATATTTCCGCATCAAGATGAAGCCAAGGGAAATTTCTCTCCCAACTGGAAAGGTCCGTACATGGTTCATAGAGTGCTGACAGGAGGAGCACTTATACTTGCATAAATGGACGGAGAAGTTTGGCTGAAACCGATCAATTCAGATGCAGTTAAGCGCTACTATGTATAATATTTATGATTTCTCAATGATGTAATTTGAACTACGCCTGACCTGATTCACGTTTAAGAGGGGATACGTAGGCAGCCCTATGGGTTCGGTCGCAATTCAATAAAAATCTATTTTCCCTGCAATTGGAAACTGGGGCAGAATTTTGAGGAGGACCCTCAATATTTTGAAGCAAGTTCAGCCAGTGACGGCGCGAGAAGCAGTCAGAGGCATCCACCCAGTAAACTGGGGCAGAATTTTGAGGAGGACCCTCAAAATTCCGCAGCAAGAGAGGTTGCAATGTCTCGAACCGTGTCACGTCGTCGGTTCATCTAAAACTTTTTTAGATTATATATTACACTTTTACATAATCATGCATATTTATTTTTTGAAACAGCTTGTTTAGCGAACTCTACCCCGATGATACGGACAGTATCATCATGATAAAGCAAACGAGCCAAGCAGAGCCATCGGGAATGCGAACTAACCTTCCCCCTTTACAAAACTCGCGATCTTTCTTCGGATGCGGGCACAAGTTGCAAAAGCCCCAAAATATATTATCCGCTCAAAGGACAGACATCGACTCTCAAAACCGTCGCACATGTCAACATTTATTATCAGCAAAAAAAAATGCTTCATAATCGCAATGCTTACAACGGTCACAATACTGCGATCTATGTCTCCCATTTACTTTTCAAAAGCAACCCCTGTCTCTATCATTCATTTCCTTTCAGGCTAATCTTTGCCCTTCTTTTTTAAATTCGCAAGACTAAGCTCTGTCTTGTCAGCATCATGCTATTGCATCTTCATGGGCTGAAATATTGCCAACCTATCCAAAGGCGTCATCATCCGGAGGCACCATCTTCATAGCCCGAGAACACCATGTCATGTCCTGAGGATCTCTTTTTATCATTTGCATATCATTATTCAAAGGCGTCATGGTTTGGAGGCACCATCCTCATGGCCCGAGAACATCATTTCATGGCCTGCGAATCCTTCATCAAAGCAATTCGTGGCCCAGGACATCATGGTCTAAAGACGTCATCCTTAACTGTCCAAAGACAACATTCATAGTCCAACGGGAATTTGCATCATGTTTAAATTATGCACAATATACGCTCGTATTGTTTATTTGCAGGTAATCCGGTAAGCAACAACCATCCAGGCGGGAGCGGTTCCGCTCCAGGTCTCCTAACTATCCCGTAAGCCGTTTGCTCAGCTAACCTTGTACTTTGCGTCCGTTCTTGTAAAACTTCATCGGTATACTTCACCGATGACCCCTGAACTACATACGGCCTCATTCCTATAAGACCAGGGATATGTAGGCAGCTCAAGAACCAGGGTGCGGCCTGAACTTTTCAAGCTATTTCCACTCGGTCAAAATTGGCCATCATATCTTTACCCGACAACTCTTTCATCCTTCCCGGGTAAAGAGGGGTAACTGTTGATACCCAATTAATTTATATATATAACATCAAAATCACACTTTATAATAACTGATATTTTTCCGAAAATTTTCACATTTTTATTAAATTATTTTCCAATTTATTCAGTATTTTTATATTCAATAATTAATTGTATTATAAATAATTTCAAAATATTTCCCATTTCAATATATCATTTTTAATCCTATTAGGATTTAATTATTTCACAAATTAGCCAATTTGGTATTATTTGACCATAATTACAATAATTTTGCAACTATGGCCTAATTGTACATGTTATACCATTTAAATCAATAATTATTTTATGTTATATTTTTTATATTCATTAATTACTTTAATTTTATTTATCTAGCATTAATTTAATTTTATATAATTATTAGCTATTTTTATTAATTATTTATCTATTTTTAATGGGTATTTAACTAATAACCACTTTTAATTTCAATGCTAGCCTAATTTCACCCGGGCCCCTACCCAATTTAATTAGCCCAATTACCCAGCCCAGACCAAAAGTCCTACCCTGCCCAACCCCACGATTAATCTGAGCCGTTGATCAATTTAAATCAACGGCCCAGATTAGTGTTACCATAATTAAACCTAGACCTACCCCCCCGACCTCTCATTTCCCAGTCTCTCATTCTCTCTCTATCTCTCTCTGGTTCTTTCTAGAACCTTCCCTTGCCTCCCTTCTCCGATGAAGTTTGTTCGTCTTCTCCGGCTAGTCCCTCGCCGAAAACTATAGTTTCCCATTATCTCCTGGTTACTGCTTCACACTACACCGGTCTAATGACACCCTAAGGCCCTCAGGAGAACCTGGAGCGGTTCAGCTCCCACCCATGGTCCATCATGCCATCTTCCGGCCTCCTACGGTCATGGGAGTAAGAGCCATGACTTTTCCGGCTAACGCTGGCGACGTCTTTAAAGTTTTTCTTGTTTCTCTGGGCTCTCTGAAACCCTAACCCCTGGTATTTTCACGATTCCTTTTAGATCTGTCTTAGATCTATGTATATCATAAAGTTTTTTACATGTTTTCTTCGAAGACCTTCCTATTCTCTTAGAACTACACTAGATTCAGGTTTATTACGAGTATTATTACATTTTTCTTAAAGGTTTTCCATTTTTTAACCAAGTTTTTCACTTAGGGTTTCTGAAACCTTTTCTTCAAATGATTTCTCAAAGTTCAAGTGATTTTTCTCATATTCTTAAACGTTTTATCACTTTTAATCATGATTTATTATGTTAAAACTTTAGTTTTAACACTGTGTTCTAAATTCTGAGCATGTCTTTTTCTTTCGATTTGTATGTGTGTCTGTTTCCCATGAGTAATCCCTGTTTCTTTGTGATTATCGCTTCACTATGCTATTGGGTCTTTGATTCTGCTGCTTCTTGTGTGTTCACTCTGCTTGAATCATTACTGTCTTGAATCCCTGAATGATTGTGAGTAGTACTATACTGATTTTTCATACGATATTCTCTGCTGATTCTGAATGTTTCCTTAGATACATGAGGCCTTCCCTTAATTAGTATCAATTTTGAACCCCTGATTTCTTAGGAGATGTTCTTACTGACTTCCAACTTTGTTTTCTTACCTTGTTACATAATTGATTAACTGTTAATTGATTACTATTTCCTTAAGTGATATATTTTGAACCTAGTCTCAATTGTATTCTTGAATTAAGGTGAAATTGTTTCCTTATATGTTACAAGCATCAGAACTTTCCTTAATTGTTCTTTTACCTACTATCCGTTTGAGTTTAACCTCTTCAATTAAGGGATACCTAATTGCCTATTTTACCTACACTGTTCTTATATTCCTCTAAGCTATAAATGGTCCTTTCCTTATTTAATATTGATCGCGTGAATCACTCCCTTGATTATAGGGATAATTATATTAATTGGGTACTGATTGATATTCAGTCCGACAATCACTGGTTAATTCTGACTCTTTCCTTATTTTTCATCAAGTTTTCAAAACTATATATACACACTATTCATATACAGATACATACACGAACTAATCTGTTCAATAAATCTCTCTCACAATTTCAAAGACTCTCTGCTCTCTCTCTTCTGTGCTAACTACTACTATTCTAAGTTGGTCGGCTGCAAGCCAAGGCTAACTATTGTGCATCTCATACTTTCCTGTTTATGTTATTGCTTTCTTCACTTCACTGGTATGTTCTAATTTATATTTCAGTCCTCAAACCAACATGTTTCCATTACTGTTGTAATTCAGTATGCTTCCAACTTGCTTACTTATTCTTCAGCATGTATCTAGGATCCTGAACTCGCCTCTGCATGTTTAAATTAGGCTTTATTTGTTTATGACCAACATGTTTCTGTAAGCACCTACTTCTTACATGCCTATGACTGGTACATTAGTTTAACCATGGCCTTAGTTGTTAATCTTACCTAGCATTGTACCCCCTGATCCTCTAGACCCTTAGGAGTTCCTGATTGTATGTCTATGTGTGTATTTGCCTGCTGTATGTATGCCCTTACATGCTCTGTATTTGTCCCTAATCCCATTCCCCCTGTCTGTGCTTGTTGGACTATCCTTGGTCCTTTGTGATGTTAAGCTTCAATTTCCTTCTTCAAAAAACTGTTTACTTACTTACCCTTTCTCAAAACTGTTCCTTACTTAAATCCTTTTAAATAAAAAGCACTCTCACATATACTCTTAGAAGTCGAAGTTCATCCCCCTTCGTGTGAGCATTGCTTTGGGGATCCTTTGAGTACCCTCTGAACTCTGACACACAAGGCTGGCACTTCCACACTGCAGTCCTACATGTTCTTTGCTTGTCGCCTTAGAATTTTTACCCTTTTTAAACCTGAGGGTTTGCCTAGCACCTACCCTCTAGGATAGTAGTCCTAACCTCTTCCAGGACTGATAGGATTGGATGGGTAATAGCACGCAATAGAATCTGTGACCCGCACACGCTTTAATTACCTTCACGGGGTGGGAAGGGTAGAATATGGATATGATGACCGGTGCGCTAATACCACATGTAGACCCTCTTCGAGGAGTGATTACCGGGTATTGCATTGATGTGATCAATATTATTATAAACCTAGGACACTTGTATACGCTAGTTCGTAATTATACCTATTGTTTTTCTAAACACCTACATGCTTAAGACTTAAATCCCCTCTTATTTGAGCCTTTACTTGTTATTTGTTAGTTGTACAAATTCACGAAATCATTTGGCCGGGAACCACACTTGTGGATCCTGAGGGGTGCCTACTACCTTCCCTTTACGATAATTTCAAGTCCTTACCCAAATCTCTGGTTAGCAATGTAGTTGTAATTGAACCCCTTAGGTGTCCTAACACACTGTTAAAATCTTTAGGTGGCGACTCTTCTAAATATACAAACCTCTTTCCCGAAAGGAAAGAGTTGTCCCAACCAATGTCATGGACCCGATCTTCCGCGAGGAAGAGGAAAAAATGGTGCGCGACAATTACGAGAATAATGTACATGAAGGAAATCTGCACAAAAAGTCATACATACATATACGTAAAACATACGTAGGATGAGCCGACAAGGCTGCTATAGACAACTATACATCTCAAAACTGGAAGCCAGCAAGGCCACATACTATCCAACTAGACATACTATCTACAGATCTCTAATAGAGACATAACTGTACAAATACGGGACTGATCCACGTCATACCCATATATATCTATATACAAATGTATCATACCAAAATCAAAAGCAGCTCCGAATTAAGTGGAGCACGCCAACTCTCGCTGATCAGGGATCCTAAGAAGGGGGACCGTCAGTTTGCCTACCTGCACCTGTGGGCATGAAACGCAGGCCCCGAGAAATAGGGCGTCAGTACGAATAATGTACTAAGTATGTAATGCATGAAAATTTATACATAAGAAACATAGATGAAATATGGATTAAAGAACCCCATCTGTAAATCTGAATAACTTTACAAATCCTGAAACATTTATAATGTCATGCACGTGCATATAAATGTCATGTAATTCATAGGTCTGTACGTACATACCATCATCAAGCCTCTGAGGGCATCCCATCATATCATCTCGGCCACTGTGGGAAAATCATCAACTTATACCAGTTGATTAGGTGGTGGTGCGTATATAACGCCATAACCTTTCCCATATCCCATATACATATATATACATATATACGAGTATATAACACCGTCTGAGTCATGGGTCAATGTACATGTATAAATGCATGAAATGCATAAGAAATACGTTAATAATATTTTCTTAGAATGCCATAAAAATCAATATGCCTTTCGGATAAACATTATCAAATACGTATTTTTCTGGGACCCATGAACAGAAAATAATACTAATTCACATGGGGAATCAAGAATATAGACACCCCTAGTATTCCTATGAATAGAGTAATTTATGGAAACTGTACGTTTGCTTGTTTCTTCAGTATAATTTGGACCATGCCAAAAGAAAGAAGGGATGGTCTTAAAATACCTGGAATAGGAAAAACTCCATATAATATTCCATTGGAAACCTCATAGATCGAACTTAGAACCCAAAAATCGGATTAGGCTTCTGCGTTTTGAAACTGTTGAACGAAATCAGCTTCTGTTCTTAGCGTTGAAGTGCCTGGACGTGGAGCTTCTGTTCTTCTAACGTTTTCCTTTTATGAAAATTAGCTTCTAACCTTTCAAACTGAGAAAGTAAGCTTTCTTCATTTCCTTTAGAATGAGCAACGTTAATGTATTCTCATTATTTGTTCCATGTTGAAATATATCAAGACTTGTACATGTCTTGTTTTGGATAATCATTCTTTTAGTTGTTTAATTCAATTATATCATAGATAGCCACCTAGGATGTTTAATTAATTGGTCACTTCACGTGATAAGATAGTGCTGCCACATGTATTTGGAGTATAATTAATTAAGTTTTATCCATTTATTAGTTAACTGGGTAATGTCATGTTACCCGGTAATTAATTAATTACCCGCATAATTTAAAATTTGTCTCAAATTATTTAAAATTCTACTTATTTTTAATATACTTCATATATACTTTATACATTATATATATCATATTATCACAGACATATGGTACCTTGTATGGTACTAGTCCATAATTATTGGGTAGTATCGCTCGACCCGTACTTTATCCCAAATTGGCCACTTTCGACGAAACTCATTTTCTTTAATTCGTGTACTCCTTTATCCTTCATAACACTTATTTATCACTTGTTATAAATAGCGTAAGTACGTTAACGTCAAGATGATATCATCCTCGAGTCTACGCCCATTAACTAAAGATGAAGCTTTTAACGTACGAAAACGCGAGGTGTACCAGTTTTGGACTAACTGGTTGTGAGGTGTATGTAGAAATTGGTTGTGCAGCGCATGGAATTGACAAGGAATAAAATTAGCTAAGTGACAAAAGTTCGCGGACCGAGCCCAAAATTTCACGGACCGCATGAGCACTTCGCGGCCGCACAATTCTATGTGCGATCGCCTAGTTGAAATGAGCAAAATGCCAACTCTCTAAAGTTGGCCTGTCAAAACTCCTTCGGAGTTCGCGACCGCGCTCAAATTTTTGCGGACCACAGAAATTTTGCAGCCGCGGCCAATATTTCGCGAATCGCGCCCATATCTACAAAAAGATAAAATAGTGCGGACCGTGACAAAATTTTGCAGCCGCACTCAGGTAATGCGGTGGATCTACTGGTTCTGAGTATAAATAGGAAGTCTTGAAACTGTTCAAACTTCACGAACTCTAACCTTTTATCACACGTAAAACACTGTACACCTCTCCTTTCTTTCATTCTCATCTCATTCACATCAAGTGTACATATCCTACAAAATTTACAACTGGTATGGTCATTTCAATGATTTGATTTTATCTTTTTATTTTCATTTCTCTTTGTTTTAATTTTCCTTATTAGTTAGGGTTAGATGCATGCCATAATGTCAAATTAATGCTTAATTGTTGCTTAAATACATGTGGGTAGTGTTTGTATGCCTAATGGGGGCTGGGGTTAGTAACTTTGCATGGTTAATTGCTATAATTTTTGCACAATTAGTGAAAACCCTAGTTGTCAGTGTTCTTCAGTGCCGATTTCATTTGATTTTCGCGGCTGCGGTCAATATTCTGCAGTCAGCGATAGGGTATACGGCCGCGTCCAAAACTACGCGGTCCGCGATACCCTAACTTCAAAGCACTGAGGGTTGTTTAGCTTCCGCGACGGCGGTCAGTTTTACACAGTTCGTGATTGGTCCTTCGCGGCCGTGTCCAAGTTTTTGCGGTTCACGCTTTTGAACTTTAAAGAGTTTATCATTTGCCTTCGCGGCCGCATTCACTTTTATGCGGTCCACAATGGGTCATTCACGATCGCGTCCAATTTTTCGCGGTCCATGTTTGAGCAAGTTCAGAGAGTCAGTAGTCTGAGCCTGACCTCTTCGTGGTCGCGTTCACTTTTACGCGGTCCACGATGGGTATTTTACGGCCCCATTCAGTTTTACGCGGTCCACGGTGCCCTGATCTGAGAAGCATTGTTTTCATTTGATCTGTACCGCTTTAACACATGATTGAACCCCAATTCTAACTGACTTTCATCACTCATGTGTTGCAGACAATGGTGCGTTCTCGTGGGAGAGGAGACACTTCAAAGGGGAGGGGAGAATCCTCCCGAGGCCGGGGTAAAGGAAAGCAGACCTTGCCCTTAGCAGCTCAAAGGATAATAACCAAAAAGGCTACCCTCACTAGACCTCCTGCCGACTGCTCGGACACAAGTGAATACCTCCTATCCCGGGAGACTTCTGAGGGGGAATCTGCACAACAATAATTGGGGCTCAATCCCAACCATTCCGCCTAGTCAATCAACCTACCTCTTCTTCTGGGTCGTCTGATGGCTTAGAGGGAGGTGGTGAGGCATCGGAGCCATCTTTCCCACCTGCTACAATACCAGCCTCAACAGTTGTCCCTATTAATGTTGATGATGATGACGAGGTCCCGGATGATGGGAGAGGGGGTGATACTACTGTGGGAGTATTGGCCAGGTCAAGGAATCCCAAGGTATGGGCGGATAGATTCGTGAGTGAGAAGGCCTACTTAAAATTTCGGGAATGGTGGCTCCAAAGGTCGCTCACACTTGAGCGACAGTTCATAATAAAAGACCTACTTCCCCACAATCCAAATGTCCTAAAACAATTTGAGGAGAGAAAAGGGTGGAAGTACTTCGCCGACAAAGTGGTGGATGCAAATGAGTACCTTGTCAAGGAGTTCTACGCAAATGTTGCCCATATAAAAAATGGCACCACCGTGACAAAGGTCCAAAACCTGAAGATCCGAATTGATGGCCACACTTAACTCATATGCCGGGTTTGAGGATGTGGAAGCAGTGCAGTATTCGAAGAAGCTGGGCTTAGATGAAGCAGATATTAGCCATTCCAGGGATGACACCGGCATGGCTCACAGCTGGATTCCTAATAGCTAGAAACACCCTCAAATTTGAAGCCAAAGGGTGGTCCACATTTGTGTGCAGCCAACTTGACCCTTGCCAGCATGATAATGTCCTCCCACTCTCCCGGGTGATCTTGATAGCTTCCATCATGGCGGGGTATCCAATCAATGTGGAGAACCTGATTTCCTACAACATCTCCAAGGCGGTTGGCAAAGAATAAAGATCCTATCCTTACCCCAACTTCATCACTGAGTATCTCGAGGACCAACGGGTAGAGGCAAGGCATTTTGATACGAAGATAAGGCCTAAAAAGCCTTTTTCCTGGTATAGCCTCCTAAGTGCGGACAACCCAAAAGCCAAGGGAAAATCCACTACCTCCACTGGCCATTCTGAAGAGCCAAGGGTAGTGGCCACCGAGTCAGAGCCTTCCATACCATTAGGTTCTTCAACTACCATGCTTCCTCCTTCATTTGGTTCATCCATCACCGTGCCATTATTTGTGCCCTCATCCTCCACTTACCCTCAGACTGCGCTGCAGGTTTCTCAGATATTATCCAGACTCAACAACTGGATGCAGGCAGCTACATCAAAGATGTCTATCTTATCCAGTGCAGTAGCAGCGCAGTCAGTCCCAACACAGCTTCAGGTGCCTCCATCAGTGAAGGATTTATTGAAGGAGCTTTTGAGAAACCAAAATAAGCTTCTGGACAACCAGAAAAAGATCCTAGAGACTTTGGATGCACATGGTAAGGTGATCAAGGATCTTGGGAAGCAGGTGAAGAAGATGAGGAAGACCCAGGCCTCAAAGGAGTTAGTGGAGAAGCTGAAAAGGGAGGTAGAGAAGTTCACTTCTCCCACTGGACTTGCTCATGGAGGAGATATCCCCAGTAGCACAGGAAGCAAAGCATGAGGCATCAGATGCAGCAGCTGGCCAGTCTAAGGAGCCTCCTTCCACTACACATATTGCTGAGGAGATGCTCCGCAACCCCGTGGTCCCCCAGTCAGAGGATGTGAAGATCCAGTTAGAGGACACGGAGGGAGCTGATGATCCTATGAAGTCTGAGGACCCCACTCATGTGCATGACCCGATGCAAACGGAGACCACATAGGGAGTTTTCTTTACTCTGTAGCCTTTCCCTGGTCTTATTTTTATATTAGCATTGAGGACAATGCTCTTTTTTATTTGGGGGGTGGTCCATTTTGACTTGATGATGATTTAATGACATTTGGTATTTAATAACTATGATACTATTTTTCTTTATCTTTATTTATATTTATTTTCACTTTTGGTATGTATATAACTTTACCATTCAATGTATATATTAATTTCCATTATGTATATATTCGTGTTACTCCATTTTTTACATATTCATTTTACTTTCTGTAGTTTACTTCATAACTTCTTTCGTATTTTTTCCTTAATAGGTTAGCTTCTTATTTCCTTTAGTAGCTTCTTTTTAAGTTCTTAGCTTCTTTTTACATTTTGCGTGATCAATAAGCCTTTGGTTTTTTAATGTCATGGTTCTTTCCAAAGGTGAATATTGTGTGAACCGGGTGGCTCTTCCCAATGATGGATGGCGTGACAACCTTCTTAAAGGATTGAGTCCATTTTCTTTTTTTCTTTGTAGTAGTAATGAATAAAATTGCCTCAAACAGGATTCACTTGGCACTAACACATTTACCTTTGACCTTATGGTTAGAAACAAGTTGATTGGCAAAGAATAGCTCTAGTTGTGACCTTTAGACTCTTGAGTTGACTAAAACAATCATCGAGTGGTTTCTTTGAGCCATTTGTGATTTTAAATATTAGCTAGGGTTGTTGTGGGCCCTCGAATCTGTTCTCTTTAACAATCAAGTAGCTTGAGAGGTGAGGTATTGAATTGCAAGTCCAACTACCGTGCCAATAAGTCTAGAACTTGCCCTGAATGTTTGTCTAGGCAAAGTTCTAAGTGTAGCTCGACTTGAGAAGTGATTGTAGGCCCTCCTTGGTACAATTTGAACTTTGAAAGCTTCCGTAGCCTACCAATATGATATCACTAGTCAACCCCTTTGATCCTAAGCCTTTTTCATTCAATAGCCACATTACAAGCCTTTATTCGTTTTACGATGACCCTCTCTTGACATCCAATCTTTCCTTAGTATTCATGATGAACAATTGGCAAAAGCATAAGTTTGGGGGAGAGACAAAGAATTTGAAAGTGATGAAAGGTTCAAAGAATAAAAAGAATTGATAAAAAGGAAAGGCAAAGAAAAGGAAGAAAGGCCAAAAAGAAATATGTCAAAAAGAAAGTGAAGGTTGAAGGGATTCAAAGAATGCAATGATGAAAGGCATGGAATGATGAGAAAAGGAGAAAAAATATTGTCATGAAAGAAAATGAGCAAAGAGTCAAGAAAGTATGAGCCAAATGAGAAAATGGAGTGCTCAAGGAAAGATGACACCATCATAGTTCGATAAGTCCTACCTTAATCCAAAATCCTTCATTACATCCCCGCTAAAGCCCTATATGCTTTCAAGTTGAGTGAGCTTACGTTAATGGTGATTTACATAAGGGGAAAGCTTATGGTACTTAGAGCCGGACTTGTGGCATTCTTTTGAGAGTGATGAGCGCACTTCTTCACAATCCTTGTTTTGAGTGTAAAGTGAGATTCACTCATGGAGAGTAGAGGAGGAGGAGTTTGGGATCCACAATGACCTAAGTGAGAGAGCGATCTTCCTTGATTAATTGAGTCAACTCTTGATGCTCTAGTGTCATATTAGAACTATGGAACTCAAAAGATCATAACATGATGTTGTTGATAATTCATTTGTGTTGAGGGTAATTGTTAGTCCCAATTGATGCTTGATGGAGTCACCTTAGACCAGCTGAAATATCCTTGTCTTTTTCTTGTGGAGGTGGGAATTACCTTATTAGCTTGCGGACAAGCAAAAGCTTAAGTTTGGGGGAGTTGATAAGTAGGGATTTGAACCTATTATTTGCTCTCTTTTACTTATGTTTAGGGCCAAAAATGCGTGAAGGTATTCCCGGAAACTAATGTAATATGCTTGCTTGCAGGTGTCACACCTCCTTTTTCCACTACCCCCAGGGTTAATGAAGGGGTAATAAGGGAGTTTTTCCACTTTAAATGACATTATTCAAATTTGGGATTTATTTTAGTTTTCTGAGTCGCCACCCGGATTTTTGACGATGCTCCGGGACACCGTTTTATTTTAAAAATCCCAAACCGAGGAAATTTTGACTATGTTTTAATTTGTCTGCGACCAGAAATCCGAGTAAGGAATTCTATTAACCTGGGACAAGGTGTTAGGCATTCACGAGTTCCGTGGTTCTAGCACGGTCACTTACTATTAATATTTGGCCTATGTTATTTGATTGTTTTACGTGTTTTAGCCTATTGTGCATTTAGCCCTTTTTACTTTTTGAAACGCTTTTAATATTTATGGATTTATCTTGAAATAAGTCACGATGTCGTGCACTTATTTGTTTTTTGAGACATATTATAACTACGCCACATGAAATGCACCCGCAATTACAACATGTGATTTTTATTATAATTTGAAGTTGAAGACGGGAACATGAGTTGTCGCACCCGCGTGTAGATTTACGTAGTCAAGACTATGGTCGTGACGGTTTTATAATGCCCATTTGCGGCGATGTTTGAGTTTTCTATTTTTTGAAAGAGCGTTTTAGTTTTAAGATCGATTAGGATGTTTATGGATTTATCTTGGACAAGTTACGATGGCATGCACTTGTTGTTATGTTTTTTAGCACATGGAAAAGCGTCACATAAAATGCACCCATGATTGCTATGTGCATTTTTAGTTATTTAGAATTGAGGGCAGGGGGCATGAGTCGCCACTCCCGAGTGTAGTTTACTGTAACTTGGAATAGTATTTAGTTCTTTATCAAATTTCAATCTAAAGGGCCTGATTTTATCTAGGGGGTTGTCTAAAGAAAGAGAGGAATTCATTAGCCTAAAAGGAAACAATTTTCGGGCTATGACCATATTTTGCCCCAATTAATCACTTTAGGCCATCCTAGCTTGGCTATTTCTGCAAGAAAACTAACAATTAGGAAATTCAAGTCTTAAATCATATCTTGAAGATCTTCTCTTCCTAGTTTGGTAAATGATAAAAATGTGTTAATCAAAATGCGCCTTATTCGTGCATATATATATATATATATATATATATATATATATATTATAGACACATAAATGCATTATCTATTGGTATCGCTTCAAATTGTTAAGTTAAAATTACTTTATTTATTTTTTTCTGGAGCTTTGTAATTTCTGGCGAAGATACACAACACAGGCAGTTTTACCAATTCTAAATTAAGAATTTTTGTTAACTTTTAGATAGCCTAATCACATGCTTCAAGGTTCAAAGTGTTCATACATCGATTTTTGAGAGTTTAACAGGATACGTCATGAACCAGAAATAATCCACTAAATTCACTTATGTTGAAACAACTGAATTTTGAAATAACTACTTAGTTTGAACAATATCAGTTGAAAGGCTAAAAAATGAATATACAGTCCAGTCCTTATTACAAATAAAGCATATACAAAAGACTGTAATTACGTTATTACATTGTTCTTAAATATAAACATAAGTTCTAATAATAAGAAGAAAAATAAAATTAAAAAAAGGAACAAGATTAGCTGTTGCCACTATTCAAGCCAACAAATTTCACACTTTAGGATCTGTATTCTTCGATTTTTAGTCCCAACTGGACCATACAGAACTCATGTGCGCTGTAAGAGGCTGAATCTGATCATTACAAGGATCAGATTCAAACCTTTACATGTTGCTCCCCATAGTGATATAAGATATAAGTCGTCCAAACCAACATATATATAAACATCTTATGGGGTGCATTTGACCATTAAGGGGGTCAGATTCACTACCCTTTAATGCTATCTAATGACTCTATTACGACTTCATGGATATGGAAATAATCACAGAAGCCTTTTGAGAGATAATTCTACACTTATAATCACACATAGATGAACAGTCGGATTTTTAACCAATAATTACAGATTCAGTAGAAGGAAAGGCCACATATTTTATGCATTTTGCTTAGATTGAATCTGACTATAAAGGAGAGTCTGATTCAAACTTACAGATGCAATCTTGTTTTCCATTTTTAACAATTATGCCAGTACTTCAAACAGTATTCATTTGGACACTTTGACTATTCTTGGCTTTTTAGAGAATGAATCAGACCATACAAGGGTTCAGATTCTTTACTCTACAGCCTTTCTTAACAACGGTTGTATACCCTTTAAAGGATGAATTTCAAGCCATTTATACTACTTTTGTGCACTATCATGGGGTGAATTTGTCCATTAACAGGTCAATTTCATCTACCCTAGTGCTGATACTAACCTATCTAGAGATTTGCTTGTTGAATCTCTTTATTGACCAAAGAGACTCAATTGAAAAGCATATTTTTCTGCACACTTACAGAGAGAGAGCCTGACCATAGAGAAGGTCAGATTCTACACCTCAGTGCAGCCTTATTTTTTAATATAGAACTATGATTGTTTTCCATATTCATATACATTTGGCCTGAAATAACAGAATATTTCAGCAAGGAGATAGCAACAAAAAAAAACTGTATTCATCACATTCAACAGGTTCATTAATATGCTAATAAACATCTATACAGTCACATGTACATAAAGAAAGAGAGATAACCTCATTTCATCAATGACAACTAATTTAACCAGGGCGAAGAAGAAGAAGGTTCCAATTCAAGAACTTTCATTAAGAAAACATGAGTTAAATACATAACTTTTAAGAGAGAAACAAACAAAGAGACTTGACCAAATAAAGGTCAAGTATGAACAACAAGAAAGAAGAGAGATCAGCAACAGGAAACGGAAAAAACCCAAAGAAAACCAACCAGTCCAGCAAGAATAACCCAGAAATCTTGAGTGTGAATGTTTGAAGGAAGAACTTCCAGAAAACCAAAATTCAACAAAATGGAAGATAGCAACCGAACTAGGCCATCTACTTATGAACTTGTTTTCTAAAAGGAAATCAGATTTTTTTCTAATAGGACTCTTCTTTTCAAAACCTTTTAAGTAGAGACAGTATTTCTGTAAAATGGGGAGGATTCTGTATCCCTGTAGCTCAAAAGTGTAAAAATTCAAACCCCTAACCTCTAAAAAGAGGATCTACTTATAGGATATTTGGGAATGGGATATTCTTTTAATATTCCCTATCCAATACTAAAAAATACTACCAAAATAGTACATAGGGCAGCTGTCAACCCTATCTTTGGGACAACTGCCCCCATTCCAGAACTTTCTTCTTTAGAAAGATACCCTTTTAACCTTAAGAGCCTGATTTCCTAAATTGGGTTACCTAATGTACCCCTTGGAGTACCTGAATTTACCATTGGGTAATATAAAGGTTAATCTCACTTTGGGTTATTATTTATTTCTATTTAACTAACACTAATTAGGTTCACTAGTTAACTAGGCATTAACTTTGGTTAGTTAACCCAACTATGTTCTTTAGTTAACTATTAGTTGTTCTTAACTAAGGTTGAGTTAATTAATTAAAGGTTAATTGAGTCAATGCTTAGAGTTAGTTTTCATACTAGTTATCCATGTTTAAGTTAATTAAATAAAGTAGGTCAAATCAATTTAATTCCTTAATTTAAACTAAAACTAACTTAATTAAGCAATTCAAATTGGTTACCTAAAATCAGAGGCTTAACCAATTATTAAGCCCAGATTAACTAATTTGTTTTAGTTAATTAATCCTAAACTAATCATCTTTGGACAGATTTGTTTTTTAGTTAACTACTTAAGAGGTTAGCTAAGTTAACTTCTAGGTCGAGGGAGTTGAAATTATTTTGAACTTAGTTAACTCAAATGCACAACTGGTCCTAAATAGTTTGCCTTAGATCAATTGATAGAAGCAACTAGGTTGTTAGACTTGATTAATTAAGAGGCTTAATCCCTACTGATTCTAAACTGGTTTAAGAGATTGATTAGGTGTTGGCTAATGATTAACCCTAGGTTAAATGATTTTTTTTAGTCAGTTAATCCTAGATTAATTATCTTGGACAAGATTTCAAGACTTACCAATTACTAAAAAATGGTTAGTTTATTAGACTGCTTCTTGATCTTAGTTAATTGTATCAGTAACTAAACTCTTAATGAAGTTAGGAGCCTAATTAACTAATAAAATAATCTAGGTGAATGATTAAACTTCATACTATACTAAGGTTAGGGTGAGTAATCAAATGGAGGTAGACAGTAGCATTTAGAGAGGAGATAAAACGACAGTAAAGGTATTCTGGAGAAGTTAAGCATGAACCAATAGAACTAATTATTAATTTTAACAAGTAGAACACCTAATAAATCAATGATGATTAACAGGAAAACCTAAATGACTAAACATGGTTGCAAAAACAGTCTGAAATGTGAATAACATGTTAAACACTGAATTAATCAAATCGAAGGTAGTGCGAATCAAAGAAGAACAGTCATACATACATACAATGACGAAACCTAAATTAGTAAACATGGTTATCAGGGAAACCTAATTACTTAATCGACGAGAACAAAATCAAAACATGACTGTCATGAAATACATTTAGAGCTTAAACTAACGATGAGGAAGAAATATAAACAGGTGGAAGAAAACGATGAAAGAAAACAAAAAATCTAAACACTGATGCAACAAAAATATAAAAAATGATTAAACTATGACATATTCATGCTAATAGCACAAGAAACAGTTAGAAGGGAAGGAGGGGATACCTATTAAAGGGGTTTTTGGCCGGGAAAGACATAGGAGGTCGTTGGACCTTACTGGATTCCAGTGGGGTTTGAAAATGAATCAAACCTTCATGAATCGATTGCTCTAATTAAGAGCAATCGACCCATGAAGGTCTGAACGATTGATTGTCTTTGAATCGGCCGGGGAGTAGTTTTGGGGTTTTCAGATTCTTAGATCTGAAACTGACGCAAATCGATTGGGTTTTTGGAGAAGTTGGAGGCATGAGGTGATTGAGGAGGAGGAGAGGGCTGTAGGGTGAAAGTTTGGGGTCGATTGGGTGAGGCTCTACCGCCGTAGGTGATTTTTGGTCGGCGAAGGACGGTAAGAATTTTAGGGCGGCTAGGGTTTGTTAGAGAGAAGAGAGAGAGAGAACGGACGAAGGGGGGTGTGATACTTTGCAAATGAGGGGGTGGGATTTAGTTTGGACATTTATATAGTTTAGAGGGGGTGAGTTCATGGCCATCCGATCTATTTCGATCAATGGCCAGGATTTAACTCACTAACCCAAACGGGGTCGTTTGGAGG